>JBCEWC010001989.1:0-37007 GCA_038996855.1 Solanum aculeatissimum
AAAGAAACAACTCACTAAAGATAATACTCAAGACAATATTTATCTTGGTATATAACTCTCTTTGTGTTTTTAATCTCTTTTTGTTTCTATTGTGGGATGATTTATATGAGGTCAAGAGGCCCTCTATTTATAGGGGAGAAAACGCGTGAACAGTAAAACGTGTGTACTGTTCATGAACAGTAAAACGTGTTTACTGTTCAAATCGTGTGCCAGTCAACAACTGTGTGCCAACAACTACCAGCACTGACTCTTTCTTGTACTCAAATCCTGCATTGTCAAATAAGAACAATCGTAGATGTGCGCCCATCCAATTTATTGTAATCAATTAGTTAACATGTTGGTTAATCGTATGAAAAACAATCATTAGCTTATCAAACTATCCATCAAGCCAGCAAGTTTCTTTGATCCCGCAGAGTCTTCCTTTTTTATTTTTTTCCAATAGTTTGACCGTGCCTGGCCTTTCTATCTTCTTGTTGTTCCCAAAAGGAATTTTTGAGCTTTTGAAATGATAGAAAGAGAGATGGAATTTGTAAGTTTGAGTTTGAGATTCTAAAACAAAACCTATTTTGTATACTAATCTAGTGTATTTTTTAATTTAACATATATACAGAGTTTAAGTTAAAGGTGTTATGTTCAACAGTCTACTTTTTCTATCAAGCCTCGTATAGTAACGTGAGTAACATGCTAAAATCAATTATACTGCAAGTGATAGTGCAAAACCTCTGCATATATAACTTCGACTTGAACATTAATTAGAAAAAAATAGTATAAATTTATAGGTTAAAGTTTAGGAGCACTTACTTAAGGTATCATTAACCTTAAACCTATTCTTTCCAGCCCACTGGTTATAAAATTGATCATCTGTTACTGTATGTACGATCCATCCTTTGTTACCGCCAACATTGAATTCAGTGGCACGAGACGCTAAGAAATTAACTGAATAGAGTAAGAATAAGGTGAATTTTTTTTGAAAGAAATCCATCTTAATAAAAAAGATTTTTTTTTTTAATTTGAAAAAGGAAATCTCTGTGAATGTTCTACCATGTTATATGAATACGAAAAAAATTCCAATTTGTAATACTTTTTAGAGCAGTATTGTATAAGATTATTTAACTTAAACAGGATGTGTTGTTAATGAGGCAATTGCGTGGCGGAGTGTGCCATCATATCAGATAATTGTGGTGGAGAAGTTCTATGTTAACTCCTTATAAGGTTTTTTAGTTACAATTTTTTTAATACATTTTGTTTGCATTTTTGGCACAAAATGTCCTTATGATTAGCCAAGTGGAGCAGATAGGTCCTGAATAAGGGTGTAAAAATGAGTCTATATATAGATAACTAGTCCAAACTTTTATGAGTTGGATTTAAGATAATTTTAATTTGGTTCAATTTAAACTCGTTCAAGTCTTTACTCATATCAAAAGAATCTTTAATTGAGCCTAATTTAATCTTCAATTTTAACACGACTCTTTATTTGCATTGATATAATGTGTGTTTTCTATCTATCTTATTTTTTTTTTATCATTTATCGATCAATTTGTAATTTTTTATTTTTATTTTTATTTTTTGAGTTGAAATTTAAATTGTAGTTATAAAAAATAAATAACAATATGTTAGAATTATTGAAATTGAGTGGGTCATGACCCAACTTGAATTTTAGCCCATTTGAGTCCAATCTATTTGAACTCAAAGTAAACTTGAGCATGTCATAACCTAATTCAATTTCTATTTCAACTCATTTTAACCTTATCAATTTCAACTCAACCCATCAGTTTAAACCCCTAGTCCTGAACTATTGAAAATAGAGCAATGTGCCCTTTATCCTTAGCCAAGTGCCAAAAATCAAATAGAGGGCATAATTGCTTTATTTTTTTTGTAGTTTGGGAGTATTTTGACCAGTTTTCTCTATATCTATTACTAGTAAAAAAAAAAAAAGTCATGCCAAAACATGCAAATCATGTTATTCCTTATTCGACCCAACAATAGCCCTCGTTCACTATAATGCAAATAGCTTCATATTTTTTGTTTCACTTCATTAGGCATGTCTTCTTGACAGGGTCATTTCCTTTTACAGATTGATCATTAAGGTTAATCCTATTATAATCCAACTTGTTTATCTTTTTGTTAATAATTATTGCTCCATTCCACTCATACTGTGAAGAATTTATGCAGATCAAAGTTTCTCTACAAACAAGTTTAAGATTCTGTTAGAAAACACTAATCTACAGGCAGAACAGAGTAAGCAAGAAATAACCAAATTCATTCACATAGCTTGAGGCAAGAAATTTATTCATAAAAATACGATCGGTAGAAGAGCCATAAGTATCATCCGTGTAACATAACAAAATGTAGAACGACTAACATTTTCTGAATGCCCCAAAGAAGATATAATATAGTGGGGATTTTGACTCAAATATTCATTCTTTAAACTGGGGTTTGAGTCTTTACTGTCTTCTATGCTTTCTTGTTCACATTGTTTTACTCCTTCTGAAACATGCCTTGTTGACATTAACTCAAGGGACAAGCAGAGATTCACATTACCTGAAGCGCGAAAACGACTCCTTAATTTTGAATAAAACCTTTGTGAAAATTCAAGTTTCCCTGTGAAATCATTTCCATCCAAGTATAGAGCATTTATAGTTGGTATTTTCTCGAATTTTGATGGAATAATTCCTGAAAGAATGTTGTTACTGAGGCTGAGGACTCTCAGTTTCTTCATTTCTGTCATGGAAGTTGGTATTTTCCCTTTCAATCCCATGTTTGAAAGATCCAACATTTCCAAGTTCTTCAGGTTCCCCCATTGAATTCTTGTAACATAATCGCCTATCGGATTATCAGATAAGACAAGTTCTTCTAAGGAATCCATTTCTTGAAATGTCTCTGGCAAATCCCCAGAGAAATTGTTGTGGCTGAGATCAAGCAGTGTTAGACTCTTTAGTCCTCCAATTTCTCTAGGCAATTTTCCAGCTAATCGATTGTTGCTCAAGTCGAGCTTTATGAGTGAAGATAAATCACCAATAGTCACAGGTAATGCACCAGATAGAAAATTCCTGCTAGTATCAAGTATCAAAAGATTTGTCAATCTTCCTAGACTAGTCGGAATAGTACCAACAAAATTATTGCCTGCAAGAACTAGGCGCTTTAGTTTAGTTAAATTGCCTAATGCTTCCGGTATTTCTCCTTCGAGTCCATTTTCCAGCAGCACCAAAGATTGAAGATTCTTAAGGTAGCCAAAACTGGTGGGAATTGTCCCAATAAGACCAGGATTTGATCGGAACTCTAACGATTCAAGTCTGTTCGCGAGACTATCCCAATTTGATATTGGAAGTGGTTTGTGCTGATCTGAGAGGAAGCAATTAGAGAAAAAAAGTCTTTTTAGATGCTTGAGCTCAAACAAGTGTTCTGTGAACTCTGCAGCTTGGGAACAATGAAGGGAATTGTCATATAGGTCTCCAATAGTTAAATCCGTTACGTGCCAGAAGCCATTGGAGAAATCACAAGATACTCCCTGTGAATTATAGTAAAAAAAAAAAAGAGTTCTGATTAGAGTTTATGTTACAACTTAAAGAATGTTTCAAGTTAACCTACAAGAACAAGTGACTTTGTATCAAGCATGATATGTTAACTTGGAAAAATAGATTAATAACCTATTATAACTGGTTAAATTGCACTGATTTCAATGCATATCACTGCTTGGGTTTAAAGGAAATCACTATAATTAAGAGATTAATATTGCAAATTACCAATATGATACTAAGGCGTCGTTTGGTGTGAAGGATAAGTGCATTTAATCTGCAAACCCATGATAACTTATCCCGGGACTAATAAATAGTACCGGGATAAGTTATCCCTTTTCTTGGGGGATATAGTAATCCCGGGATAACTTATCCCTGGATAAAAAAGATAAATCACAAAAGTATCCTTTTAAAAAAAAATTATATCTCATTTTGTATATTTATATTTTTTTAATACAATATAATAATATTCACAACCTTCACTTCTTATTTTTATGATATTTCTTCTTTTTTTTCCTATTAAAAAAATTACACTATATAATATAATTTTTATTGACTAACTCTTATTTTCTTTATATTTTAATTTTTCATAAATCATTTTTTACTTTAACAAACTTAAAAATAGATGTTCTATTTTAAAATTAAATAAGAATAAAGCTTTATTTTAAATGCATGTCATGCACACATAAAATTATTTAAGCTATATAAAATGAAAATTTTATTTTACAAATAAATAATGAATAAATAAAGCTAGCAAAGAAAATACATTAAAAAAAACTAATAAAGTGAAGGGTATTTGTAAACAAACAATATATTCTTAAAATTTATGCAACAAATCAAACACTCAATAAGAAATAATCTCAGCATAACTTATCCATCATTATTAATCCAACATAACTTATCCCATCATAACTTGTATTCAAATCAAACGACCGCCAACATATTCACCACCTTACTAGTGATGTCTCTCTTACACATGGTCAAATCACACTGTTTGCAAATCCAGAACAAAAATGGTACTAAGTATTTGGGAAATAATATTTTTCACTAGGGGTGTCAAACGGGCGGGTTGAGTTGAAATTGAAAATATTAAAATGGGTTAAAATAGAGATTGGGTTGGGTTATAATCTGTCCAAATTTACTTTGGGCTCAAATGGGCTAAAATTTGGATTGGGTCATGACCCACCCAATTTGACTCGCTCAATCTCAATAATTTTAACATATTATTATTTACTTTTCATAATCAGAATTTGAATTTTAACTCAAGAAAATAAAAAAAAATTACAAATAGATAGATAAATCATAGAAAATATACATTACATCATTGCAAGTAAAGTGCTTTAGAATGGGTTGAAATTGGAGATTCAATTGGGCGGAGATTTTTTCATAATGGATTGTAACTTGAACGGGTTGAGATTGAACCTAATTCAAATTATCTTGAGCCCACCACATAAATTTTTGGACGGATTGGACGGGTTACATATATTTGAACTTATTTTGACACCCTTAATTGTCACTTTAACTAATATTCTTTTAGAGGACAGCTTGATCTGTTAAGAGTCCCAATTGGTCTCCTATATAGACTTGAACAATCCTCACACTATGAGCTCGGAGCTACCTTTTTCGGTTGAGTTATACCCAATTTTTTTTTTCATTTATAAAACAAGCACATCTCAATTCTTTGTTTACCAATGTTGGCCTCCATATTATATCGTAAGATCCATTTCTTTTGTCATGATAACAAAAAAAAAAAAAGATCTTCAGGACAGAGTTGGTGGGAAAAAAAATCCATGCATGACTCTGTGACATACTCCTATTGAGTGTTGGAGCAACCCTTTTTATTGAACTTATGTTTTCTGAACTAGCATTACTATTTTCTTGATTTTGAACTACAACAAGAAAAGACAAGAATGGTAAAAAACATGGACTAGAATTAACTAGGAAATTATGAACTCATAAATTTAGTACCTCAATTGTTGTCCAGCCACAAGGATCAGGATAAAGAAATGAGCCATTCCAGTCATTTCCAACAAAACCTTGAATGGCAGAGTACAATGCCTCTTTCTCATGTTTTTCCATTGGAGAAATAGAAGCATTTGCTGCACCTTTGTACATAACAATATACACCCCAACAAGAACAAGCTGAAGAAACATAATGTGAATTTTGGTAAATAAGTTACTACTATTATTTTTCATCAGAATTACCAAAGGAAAACTCTGTTTGCAGACAAGAAAAAAATTATAATTAATTGTGGACTTTGATGAAAGACATGAACAGAGCAGAAAGAAAATGGTTCAATTTGGGAATCTTTGAAACTATTAATAAATATAAAGAAAGGGGGAGATTAAAGAGAATGGAGCACAGAGGATATGAAACTGTCCTTTCTTGGCTTTATTTATTGCTACAACAGTAAAGCTAAGGGAAAAAAAAGTTGTAGAATAACAACAAAAGACAGAAGATCTACAAAACCTTGCAGCCAAGTACAATAAGAAATGTGGCTCGAGGCTAAAAAGGCCTAGATAGTAATAATCACAGTAGTAATTACTATAATAGCAGAGCTACCAGTCAGTAGTGAAAGTGAGATATGACAAATTAAGGAGCTTTTAAATATGGTTAGGCAGCAATATAGTCTTGTGATGTTGCTGCTTTTGTTGTCTGCCTTTTTTTAATGGTGGGGAATGTTCTCGATCAAGTGTTTGCTATTGTGTTATAACTATAGCTCAAAACAAGACGTATAATATGCATTTACATTATATCACTATAGCTTGAAAAAATTATAATTTATAGTTATATCTCACTCATCTCTCTCCCCCCTCTCCCAATCTCGCCTACCAGACAATTACATATGTATATGAGTTACACATATACAATTATTTGACAGATATATATATACAATTTGACAAATACATATATACAATTCGTCTCTCTCCTCCCTCTCTCGATCTCTCTCATCTCTCCTTATAATATGTAGCTATAAATCGTAATTTTAGCAAACTATAACTATTTTTACCTTATTATATTTTAAATGTTTGTTCTTTTTTAAAAATGTTGGCCCCTTGTGGGCCATATCATAGGCATATATTGGCATTATTTTGATAATACTTCTCCTAACACATACTTTATGCCGCATGTTGCTCTTGGGTACTAATAGGGGTGTCAATTGGGCGGGTTAGGCCAAATTTAAGCGGGTTATAATGGGTCAAGATAACAAACGGGTCAAGACCCAACCTAACCTAAATTTGCTAGTTTCAAAATGGGTTGGGTCAAAAGGGTTGAGTATTGGGTTATAGAGCGAGTCAAGACCCAACCCGACCCAAGTTTTACTTATTTTATTTATTTATTTTCAATATTTTAGTACTTAATTAAATTATATTTTTCTTTATTATGACTATATATAACATATCAAATTTTAAAAAAAGTGTTATAAAAATATTTTAACAAGATCTCACTCGAGTCAATTCGAGTTGCATATCAACTCAATTCTAAATGGGTTGAGATGGATTGAGCTAATAAATAGACGGGTTATTAACCCGTCCAAATTTCAACGGGTTGAACTTAATTTTGCCACGCCTAGGTACTAAATTCATAATCTGACTTTGTTACCACTTGTTAGGATAAGTGATTGGCATCGATGCCAAAACTTATGATATAGTAAGCTCACAATTTTATTTTTAAACTAAATCCACCAAATAAATACCATTTTTTTATCAAAGAAATTTGTCTGGCTTAGGATTAATTGCAGCCTTTAAATTAAAATTCAGGAATAATGAGTTCCGTTGCATAAATCAGAGCTCTAATTGCTCAACTTGTAACTTAGCCCTGGGGCTTAATAAATAGTCTTGTAGTATAGCTGTTTTTGTTGTATGGTTTTATTAAGTGCCAACGTTTATAAACAGCATTAATGGGTATAGGTTAGTGTATTTATTTTGTGAAAGTTACAATAATTTGAATTATTATATGGTAATAATGAAGTGTTTTTGCTTTGAAATGGAGTTATGGTTTTTGAAGGGGACCAGCTTATAACGTCAGTGGATTTTGGACTATCATCCATGCAGATTGCAGAGACGAACTATTGCTTTCTTGTGATGCATGCTATTAGGACGATTTGTCATCCGGGGTATGTTAGTTGCATTTGGGTCCCGAAACGTCTAATTTTTTGGTACCAATTAAAAAGGAAATGGTGATACATAAAATGAGTCATTATATGTTGCATCAATTATATTAATGAATAATTTGTATCCGAATACAACTGTATCAAGTTCAACATTTATATTTGTATAATTGATTGATATCATTTGTATCAACGAATACATTTATTTATATTTTCTATCACTGAAGATGATCTATATAGTTTACACTTACCATTTGTATTTTATAAACGACTATTGACATTTGTATTTATATAATTAATTATTATAAATTTATATCTATATTGTGAAAGAGGAGGCAGAAAGAGGTGTGAGAGAGAGAAACGAGAGTGGTAGGAAGAGGAGAGAGAAATTAAAATAGCAACAAAATCTTAACTATAACTATAAATTATAATTCTTTCAAAATTATATGATTGTATCGTAAATACATATCACAAGTTTGTCTAGTTACATAATTTATCTATGTAACAATCATACTCAAATATTATGTATAAAAAATAAGATATTAAATTATTTATGATAATGTAACCGCATAGCCCTCTAGTAATATTGTCTTTTAGATCTAGGCCCGTACAATTTTAAAACGTTTCACTAGTGTGTAAGGTCTGCTTACTTATATACCCAACATTTCTCTGGTATGTTACCAATTTAAAACTTCTTATCTTAAGCCAAGGTATCATATAATTATCATTAATACCATGTATATAATAAATTTCAAGTATACAAATCTTCTAAAAGTGAAAAATGTGTTCGTAATTCAAATAATGTCCACCGGTTATGAACATGACTTTACTGGAAAAGACTACTAGTTTTTCCCTCTCTTACATAAATGTGTTCCTTCTTCTTAGTACAAAAAATTATTACATTAACTTTTTGCATATTTTTATTTATAATAGTTAAATAAGATCTAAATATCTATATATCCTCTTCACTGTTACTACTCTTCCCAGTTCACTCCAATGTTTAAAGTAGCTTTCCTACTCTGATAAATGAAGGGCGATAATATATACTGATTAGGTGAAGTATTATTGCATATTAGGTTTGAGCTAAAAAGTCTAATAAATAATAACAGCATTGACGCTATAGACAATTAGTGTATACGGATTAAATAATGTTCAATATTCAACTTCATTCTTTACAACATTTTTCTTCAACTTAGATTACCTAAAAATCAAAATAACCATCTAGTTATGTTAAAATTATTTTTTATTTGGTGTATTAAAAATAATATGTATGGTAGAATTTTAAAAAAAAAATAATACTTACATTTGTTTACAAAAATACCTTCCACAAATACGATTGAAATTTTTTCAAGGAGCATTTGTGTCTTTAATCACTGGACGAAACAAAAAATAGAAGGACCATTTTTGTATAACCATTCATCAACGGTACCAAATAAAGGACTACTTTAATTGGGGTTTTGAGCATAAAGATTTCATTGACTTGTAAAAGGTGGGTCTAACCCTTGGGGATGTGGTAATACATCTAAGAAATTATTCCACCGAACGTACTCCCTCTGGATATAGGAATAGCAACATGGACTGAACGTTCTATCCAAGCCAAGGAACTTACGCCAAAGGGTCCTGACAAATGATGATTTAGACGAGATTCGACATATTTGAATCAGAAAACGCTAGGTTTCCATTTTGGTTGTAGGTGTAACCAACGTACTAGTAAAGATATGGCATAAAAAAATAGTAGAAAAAGTATATGTAATTAAACCTCCTACATTACTAATATCATAATTTGATCCCATATATATTAGTTATATATATAACATACCAAATAAAGCACATTTATAGCACAAATCGAAAAAGTGTATCAAATAAAATATTATTAATATACAAAACTAATACATATATTATTTTCAATGCATCCTACCAAACGAACCTTTAATCTGCTGGCATATGTATTTGCAGATCATAGGATAAGTACTTCAACTCTACTTGTTTGGTTTAAAATAATTATAAAGTATAAAGTAGTTGTATTTATCAGCTTGCAAAGGAACTACAAAAGTCAACACCTATGAGAAGAACCTAGTAAGTGCATGCCAAGACTTTGTGGATCCAATTTAAGAATACCACTGCCCTATGAACAAAAGATGGGCTTTGAGCCCATGTTTTTACTACTTTATCAGGAAATATGACCAAACAAGTGGCAAATCCAATATGGTAAGGTAGGTAACCACCACTTCCTTTCTTGTGTTTCTAGTATTGGGCCATGCATTCTTTTCTATTTCTGATTTAATGCCAAACAGCCTCCTTACCTTACACAAACTTTGGCTGATTGTTGCTTCTTGGCCAAAACTTTGCACATAACAATCATATAAGCATTTTCACATATAGCCAGTCACTCAAAAATATCTTAATTAGTTATGTTTCATAGTTATAGTTTAGATAATTATTTTTGTAACTATAGTTATATCAATATTTGTATAATTCAGACAACATTTGTATACGTTTGTGTAATTTGCTATGCAATTCATAGTGTTTGTATATTTTGCTATACAATTTGATTCACGCACAACCTCTGTATAAATCGCCTGAATTATACAAAACTCAAACTGTAATTACAGTTAAATGTTTGTCGCGAGCCGTAATTAGTTCAAACTATAGTTATACTAGCTAATTAATGTTTACTTATTCGCATTATTTTTCCGTAACGATATTAGATGGCATTCTAATATTTCATCCGTGAAATTGAGCAATATATAAGTGAACATAGACTCAAATCTTATCTTATCCTGAAAAATAATTTTGTAAGGAATATAAAAATAGGAACAATTTAAATGGTGATCTCAAAAGAGATTTTTGTGTAAATTAGTGCTAAATTTAGAGTCTTTTCTAGAATAAGAGTTTTGCAAAAAGAATCTTATTATGTAGCATGTTATTCCAAATTACTAAACTATTAAATAATTTTCTTCAATCGCTTGGAACAAGACTTGTCTTCTTATCAAATCTTTAATAACTAAAAAAAATGTTTTTATGCATAAACATGAAATTTCTCCTCTTTTTAATCAATGATGGACCAAGTTTCTACGCAAATTGAACTTTATTCAAATTTTATTTTCTCATTCACTCCACTTCCTATTCATACCGACTTAAACCCAACAATAACAAGGAGGACAAGTTGCATTACATATACAAAGGCTAAAATGTGTCATCATTCATCACAAGTAAAAAACATTTGAAGAAATCATATTTAAACACAATAAGAGAAAACAAATTAATACGAAAAACTCCGATAAATATTGTATTGGATATATAAATCCTCTTCAATTTATTATTAACTCCCCCCCAACACACTTTTTGCATTGCCTCTAACTCATTAATGACCAATGGAACAAAACTTTTTTTTTAAAGAAAAAGGAGAAGTAAGCTTCTGGAAAAAGGTGACAACTTATCACATAAATAACCTTTATAATTACTTTTGGAGAAGATGAGGGCTTGATCCTAAGCATTGGCATACACGTTTCATTTAAAATAAACGGTTATTGGGGCTTTTTATGATTTAAAAGAGAAAAAAATGGCAGAAATCTTGCAATTTCCTTTGTAGAGACAATTGACATGTTTAGGCTTAACTATGAAGCAGAGGCATGTATAACATTAAAAAATAAAAATTGAACTATGGAGTAACACAACTTGTTTTTAACGGATATATTATAAAAAATAGACCAAAATCATAGAAAATATATGTGACTATATAATATATCTTGTCACAGTCATAGAAAGTATACACTGACTATACAATGTAAATTACTTATACATGAACTATATACTAAATGTACATTATGATACACTCAAAAATTGAATATAGTTTGACTAAACATAAAATATACACGGAATATACATGTCTATACGACGAATGACTATTTTTTTATAATTATTTTGGTTGAATGGCCTTGCACTGTAATTATCCCAATTCAATATCAATGGTGATATAACTTTTCCTATCCACATAAATTATGTAGGAAAATTAAATTAATAAATAACTAAATTTCTCGCTTTCAATATTTGTCATTTGTTTAGAATGCAAAAATTGAAATTATGTTTAAAGAATCATGAAGATTTTTTTCCATTTTAAAAAATTGTGAACACACATAGTTAAAAGTATTGTCACTCATCCAACTTCTAGTAGAACAACAATAACATATCCATATACATAAAATGATCAAAACAGAAAAACTTCAGATAGATTGTTCAAATCGTAGGCTTAATGAAGAAAATAACTCAGTAGCACAAGCAATGAAAAATAAGTAAAACAGATGATTTAATGCATAAATAAATACAACTCAATTTGTATATGAAAATAATATATATTTTAGCTAGACGAGTTTCTCTAACCGACAATCATCACTATGACCATCATGATGACACAATGTTTTACCCATGTTGCCAGAGTCATACAATACCTTGCTAGGGTAAGGGATGAAGTTAAACTTATGAATCCATCTAAACTGGGTCATCTCAATAGCATGTGAGTAGTCGTACAATATTGGTACGATCCTATCCTACGTTGACGACATAGTTTATGAGTTCGAGTTATTATAACTCTTACCCATATCGATGCTCAATACTACTCTCAAAATATTATTTATATGCTCATAACTGTATAGGTATTTCACTTTGGGGGGGGGGGGACTAAAAATTTGGTACTTAGAGCCTTGACTCAATATATTTTCCTAAATTGACTTTTCTTTCTTAAAACTGATAACACTCTCTCATAACTAGTGATACTTTCTTTAAAAAGAAAGTAGTCATGCTCTCTACTGATAAAGTAATGCACTAGGAACTATCAAGTTTTCTTCAAACTCTGTAATTTACGCATAATGAATAGTAATGCAAAATCTTTAACTGATTGAACTACTTTTTCCAAAATAAATATGTTATGCTCAAAAGCAAGTATAGTAAATGGGTTATTTGTACAACTTATGCTAAGATACGTCTTGAAACCAACTCATACTTTGGACTGGATAACTTTTCATGAATTCTATAAAGTCATAAATATATGAACATAATGTCTTCAAAGTTTAACTTGACAATAGAGTAATGTATTGCAATAATTCACTTTAAAGAGATAACATAGGCATATAACTCAAGGAATTTACTCAAAATAAGAGAAGAAGACTTGAACTCAACCCATACTTTAATTTAGGTAGAAACTAATAGTCTATCGATAGGAAAACAAACTTAAAACAATTTTTTTGAGGAGCCTTACATACCTGGAAGATAGATATTACAATCAAAATTCGAAGAACACTAGCTTTCTTGGATGAAATCTTTGATCTTGGAATCTTGATGCTTGTTCTTAAGAAAAGAAATTCTCTTTTGTGGCTTTCTAGGGTGGAAGAACTTGGAAAATTGGTTGAAAGGATTCTCCTGTATTCTTGAATTCTTGGCTTAAAATCTTTAGAGTTCTTGATGAAAAATCCTAATTCTTGAAGAAGAAGAATCAAGAATTCCTTTCTTGGAATTCTTGAATTTGTTTTCTTGAAATCCTAAGTTATGATTTAAGATTTCTCTTAGAGATTCAGGAATAGATGAAGAAATTTGGGTTGAGAAGCTTGAAATTTATGGAGAATAAGTAACCTTGATGATGAATCTTGAAAGCTAACCTTAACTTGATGATTCTTAAGCGTATAAGTTTAGAAGTGAAGGAGAGGGTTTTACTTACGAAAATTTGGCGTTCTATGCGTTTTTAGACATTAAAATAACCCCCAAAAGGTCATAGGATAAAAGTACCCTCAAAGCGTAATAAAAACACGTCATTTAACTTAGGCAGAAGAGTCTGCGTCCACTCCGTGACGTGGAGCTGTCACGAACTTCAAAAAACTCTGCAGGTCTCTAGTAAAATAGTCATAACTTTTTACTCCGAACTCCGATTAATGTAATCTTGGTGGCATTGAAAAGAAGACTCGAAGACCTTTAATTTTATAGGTTATAATGCACCTAACTCATTATATTCTAGAAGATATGGTCATTTGAAGTTGACCCTTCTATGAACTCATACGAAAACTTAGTCGATAGGAATTCTTTGAATTAGACTTGAAGTAAAAGATCCTTTATAACCCTAGACCACATATAACACACTTTAAATACTTAGTAATTGATCCTAACATATATATATAACTTGAAAGTCATTGGGTCACCTAACTTTTATAAAATCATATATCGAAACACAATTGATAAGGAAGTTTTCAACTTAACTTTGGGCTAGAGGGTTCTTGTGACCTCAACTCAACTTCAAATCTATTTCCACACTAAAGAATCAATTTTTAAATCCATGTTCAATTAAGAATCATCCGGCAAAATCTAATATGCATATGAGGATAACTTTATCTTAGCTTAAAAAAATTGGGGTTTTACATATAATTATCAGGTAAAATTATTGAACTTCAAAAAATAAAAGAAAATACTACGTATCTTACCATTAATTATGAATTTCTTGTCATATATTGAGGAAAATATACTTAGATACATGTATTTTTGCTATCAGATACACTCAAATAGCAAGAAAGACAAGCAAGAGGGAGAGGGAGGTAGGAGAGTGAAATTCGTATATATCTCAAATACATGTGAATCACACTCAATAAACACAAGATACACGCATGTATCTTGT
This sequence comes from Solanum aculeatissimum, assembly GCA_038996855.1. Classification (NCBI taxonomy): domain Eukaryota; kingdom Viridiplantae; phylum Streptophyta; class Magnoliopsida; order Solanales; family Solanaceae; genus Solanum; species Solanum aculeatissimum. The sequence goes on from JBCEWC010001989.1 coordinate 14,283, forward strand.
GTGATTTGCATGTGTATAAGATACCAGATACATGCGAGAGTGGTAAGCGAGATAAGAGAGGTGAGATTTGTTATGTATCCCAGATACATACAGAATCACTTGGATACAATGTATCTAAAACAAATTACATCTAATTTTGACCTCATGTATTTGGACGCAAAAATATGGTAAGATAAGTAATTACAATGTAGAGTATAGCTCATAAACTATTGGGATTTATGTAAGTTCCGAAAATATAACACTCCAAGTCAAGAACAATTCTCTCAAAGGGTTTTTACGCCTAAAGTATTTTTTTTCGATGAAAAACAATGAGTTGTTTGGTACAGCAAAAAATTGACTCAAATTATTTTCCTTGAAACACATTTTTCACTATAAAGAGAAAAATATATTTTGTCCCTTTTGTTTTTCTTCGAAAATCTATTTGAAATATTTCTCAACGTTGGAAAGTATTGAATTGTGTGACAAAAAATTCAATCCTGAAAATATATTCCTTAATACCTTTTTTTTCATTTAATAATTATAAAGTTAACCTAAAAAGATTAGCAGGTAACACCAATAAATAGTTTTATTTAAGTTTTACGAAGTCAGAAGTTTTGGTAATCTTATTAATTCCTATACATGAACAACGTCAACTAAAAAGTACTAGGACTAATAGCTAGCGCTTTAAATTAATTTGACTAATCATTTTAGTAATTAATAATTTCATTTAATCAGCTTTAAATAGCACTTTATTATTCAATAACTTTATATAATGATCCGAGCATTCAATAACAAATCCAAATTATTCTGTGATTATTATTTTATACTATATTTTAAATTATAATTTACATATAACTTGTCAAATTAAATCATTTTTAATTATAGTTCTTTTGCAACTTATATATTCACAAACAAAATCACAAGAGTACTTCTAAATTCTCTTATTTTGGTATTAGTAAAACACTTAGAATATAGTCATTTAATATTACGGTGAAAAGATTAAAAATGTCCTTGTACTATCAGAAAGGAGCAAAAATGTCCTCAGTTTATACGTTGAGTCATTTATGCCCTTGTTCTATCAGAAATGAGTCAAAAATTCCCTAATACTAATGGAAATGGGTCAAAAATACCCTTGATTTAGACATTGGTCCAAAAATGTTCTTGTCAATGATAATTTGGTCCAAAAATGTCATTATTGTTACCAAATGTGTCAAAAATGTCTTTCTTTAAATGAATATATATATATATATATTTATATTCTTTTTAATTTTTTTTCTTTTTAAAACATATTGTATTCCTAATAAAAAAAATATTTTTAAAGAATTCTTTTCTTATTTTGTTGTTTTTAAATCATATTAACTAATAGAAATGTAAAAAAATAATTATTTTCTCAATCTCATTTATCAATTAAAATAGAATATCGTACCCCTATAACAAATAATATATGTCATAAATATAAGATCATAGTAAACCAAACATTAATTTTTAAACCAAATATTAATTTTTATTTTGATAACAATAAAAATAGTAATTATAATAAAGCAAAAATCATATTTTTAAATTTTTTTTCTCAAATTGAAGTAAGATAAATATTTACTAATTAAAAGATATGCCCTTGTCGTCAATACTTTGGTCCAAAAATTCCCTTATTGTCATTTTTGGACCAAAGTATCATTGACAAGGACATTTTTGGATCAAAGTATAAATCAAGGGCATTTTTGACCCTTTTTCGTTAGTATCAGGACATTTTTTTACCCATTTCTAGTAGTACAGGGGCATAAATGACCCAAAGTATAAACTGAAGATATTTTTGCTCCTTTCTGATAGTACAAGATTTTTTTTAACCCTTTTCCCTTTTAATTATAATAAGAGATTGATAATTTAGACCGTAAGAATAAAATTAGTTTTTATATAAGGCACTTTAAATTAAAAAAAAATTAAATAAGAATTTGGATTAACTGAACTCCTAAACAGATCATACTCAAGATTAAAAAAAAAGAAATATTAATACTTGCCTAAAAAACTTGGTGATAGTCTTTTGATTCATTATTATTTGTCTATTTTAGACTCTATACACATTGCTTAAGAAATAGTGATGATATCACCTTTTATTCCTTTTTAGTTTTTTTTAGACTCAAACCATATAAATTTTGATTAATATTTTAAAATTTACTTTTTTCAATCATATTAATCTATATACTATATTAAAAACGTGAAGGTCTTTAAAAATATTATTTGGACTTTTTGCTCTTCATTAAAAATTTATTTTTTAGACAAAATCGTCTTTTCACCATTTTTCTTTAAATTTTTATTTAATTACATTTATAATATTGACTTTTAAAATATATGAAAATAAATAATAAAATAAAGATTTCTAATCGTGAAAAAACTCCTAAATCTTCCTTATTTAATAGACTTTTACTTCTTCTATATTTGAATCAAGAAAATACTCTATAGCCACTAAGTAAAATTCTAATTTACCGTGATATATAGGACCTTTATAAATAAATAATTTCTCAAAATTACTATAGTGAATTATTTATTTTTTTCATAAGTTCACAATTAATTTAAAAAAATTGTATAATATTTGTTCCCAAATAAGATACACACTTTGATCACATTCAAAATGCATACAACAAAACTAGTAAAAAAATATTGACTTACGTTTGGTATAATTTTTTATTTTAAAGTATCAAATTAATGCAATAACTTAGTCAAATTCACCTTCAAAGTATATTTTTAGTAAGTAATATAAATTGGAGGACTAAAAGTGAATGGAAAACATAAGGGGAAATATACTTATGGTGAAAAGATAAGTATCATTCCAACCATAATAAGATATTGATAATTTGGACCACAAGAATAAAATTAATTTTTATATGAGGCACTTAAAACTTAAAATATTTTCTTAATAAGAATTTGGATTAATTAAATTCCCAAACATATATCATACTCAAGATTAAAAAGGAAGAAATATTAATATTTGCCTAAAATACTTAGTTATAATCTTTCGATTCATTAGAGTGATTCATATTAGTAATTTTTTATAATTGATATTCTTTCAATTCCTTTTTAATTTTTTTTTTGAGCAAACGATATGAACTTTGACTAATATTTTAAAATTTATCTTTCTTAATCACATTAATATAAAAAAATAGTGACTTATAATACTTTTAGTATAATTTTTAAATATTTAATTTTTTACTTTAAAATATTAAATTAATATAATAACTTGGTCAAATTTACTTTTAAAATATTTTTTTTAAGTAATATATATTGGAGGAATAAAAGTTTATGGAAAGTAGAATTTCAATGAGAAGGCGAAGCAAGATAATACCCTAACAAAAAGACAAAGGACGGAAAAAAAAGGAGTATTAAAGGGAAGGGGAAATACACTTCTCGTGTGATTAGCTCTACTGTTTTAACACTGGGCAAAAAGAAGAAGAAGCGTCCGGCCTCAGCTCTTACCAGGTGACATCAAGCGGTTTCTTATGGATTCTTCCTCCTTCACATTATCTCTTTTTCCTTTTTTTTCGGTTTTTCCGCACTATAAATTCATTATCACTGATTCATTAGGGTTACAGTTTCAACAACAACGATTCCGCAATGGCAACGGCGGCCTCTAAGGCAGCCGACTCCTACATTGGGAGTCTCATTTTCTTGATTACAAAGTCTGATATTCGCTATGAAGGATTTCTATTCCATCTTGATGCTGCTGAATCTACCATCGGTCTTCGTAACGGTATACAACACACTCACACTCTGTTCTAGTTTTTTTTTTTCATTATATGTAATTGTTTTTGTTATCAGAGTTTTAGGTGAACCAAGCAAAAAAAATAAAAAATAAAAAAATGAAACCGTTTGGATGTTGTATGAGCTGAGAATTGAATTATACAGTGTGAATCAATACTGTATCATAATGATCATGCTTATTTATGTCGTTATTAATTGCTGCTGTTTGGAGTTTAATAGTTGAAAGGCCAAAAAAGATATAGATCTGTCAAAGGATTTTTTGAAAAAATGTGTTAGGGTTAATAAATTTGAAAAGGGACAAAACAAGTGTCAGGTGGGGGAAATGAAGACAAAGGAGCACAAGGAAAGTTTAGAGGATGTGTTCCATTTGTTTTCCGCCCTAACTTGCTAAGAACTAATGCATAAATGTTGTTTTTGTTGTTCCTTTTCTTTTGATCTTTTGTAATGCTGTTTCTGGTTTGTGTTATCCATTGATTTCTTGTTTAGGTCGTTGCTAGTTAAAGTTTACTTTATATATAAAACATAGAAAAACATGCATTCTTTTGTTTTTCGGTTTGTGATTGTGTAAGGGTTTTGATGTGCATGTTTATGTTTTCGAAATTTTTGGTGAACAAAGTTGACAGGTGAAAACGCTTGACATTTCGTATTAATTATGACTTATCAAAAGAATGCTCAAGTAGGACCAGAAATGAAAAAAGTGAATAGTTTGGATAATTATTATCATCAGGAGCATGTGTATTTGGGTTGTTAGTAAATTTTGATGGTTAAAGTATGATATTGAAAGGAAAAAGAAAATGTAGATCTATCCAAAGGGAAAAATGAAGTAAAGGAAAAAGAAAGCAACTTTATGAAAGACTGTCATATGTTGTCAAGCTTCGAGATATCTCTGCATTTTTAAGGGAGGAACAAAAACAAGGGAAAATGGTATACAACAACTAACCCATTGAAATAACAGAAGTGGACTATGGGGAGGATAGTGTGTACTCAACCTTAACCTTACCTTGTGAAGGTAGAGAGACTATTTTTAATAGACCCTTGGCTCAAGTAAAACATATCAAGACAAAACATCATGTAAAGTAAATATAGTTGCAAAAAAGTCAAGCTGGAAACAATGAAGAAGAGCATAGTAGCGACGACAAAATAATATGATAATTGAAGCAAAGGAAACAATAAGTACTTATTAAAATCTAAGAGTAAGATACTTGGAGAACAATAATAACAATACTAAAAAGGGATCTAAATAATGCTCGATCTACTATTCTTCTACTTTAATTTTCAACCTCCACATCATCCTGTCTAGAGTCATGTCTTGTCCATCCACATCTTCACAAGACTTCTTCAGCCTATCTCTACCTCTTTTTATACCCATGTGCATCTTCTCTTCGTATGCCCATATTATTCTCGCCTCCCTCGTCTTGTTCTCGGAGGCCACTCCCACATCGCCCTGAATAGCTTTGTTCCTTGTCCTATTACAAAGAAATATAGAGAAATTGTAAGAATTGAGAAAAAGCTGAAGATAGAACGAGGGAAGAGAAAAGAAGAATATCAAATGGAAAAGGTACCAAAGGACTTATGAAGTTATAGTAGATTATTTTGATTACTGGAAAATTAAAAAAAGAACATATCAAAGGGTTTTATTGTGCCATCTTGGTGAATAATAAATGAACTCTTGTGATTTATCTAAAAGAAAAAGATCCAAGAGATTTTGTCTTTTGATGTAGTGTGCATTAGATAAAGCAAAGAAGGAGGGGGCAAGTATATGCTTTGAAAGAGAGGTGGATTTACATGGTTTTTAAAGGGGCAGTGCAATTTAGAGGGAACATAGATTGGAAGATGTACCAGTGGAAATTTTTTTTTTTTTTCCTGCTGCAAGGACTCTGGTGTGCCAGCATAAGATATTGTTATTAGATAAACCCTAGAAGCAGCTAACAACCTGCACAAACCTTTATCTTTTCGACCTAGCGAGACTTTTTTAGTCGTTTGATTTTTGAGAAAGACTTCTCTTTTCTTTTTGATGAAATCATTTGGAACTGCAAAGGAATCAAAAGAAAAACAATCGTCAGCTTTAATGCACAAAATTATACCTAATGGAAATCTAGTTTACAATTTGTAATTAACTTTAATGTTTTCTTCTTACTTGGGAAAGAAACATCTATTCACAAGTAACATCCTTTCTAAATTGAAGAGGAAACTCTAGCATAGAATGTGAAAAATTAATGATTTGCAAGATGCTGTCCTTCAGCGGAAGCTTCTTAAATGAATATTCTTTATAAAAAAAAGAAGCTTCTTAAATGGATCTTCCCATGACTTATACTGCTAATTTATCTGTTGGGTATTTATGTGTATTATATCCTATTGAATGTCGTTTTGGGTGAAATGCTTTCCAGTAAAATTGACAGTAAACTGCGATAATTTGCTTTTTTCAGCATTCAACCGTAAAAAGGTTAAGTTGTTTAAATGCTAATCGTAATGGTTCTGTAGCTCCTATTTGAATGAAAAATGTGAAACAGCTGAAGGACGCTTGTGTAACCACCTGAATTTTTTTATTTTTTTGTTCACCATGAAGTTCTGAGTGATCCATGCATGCACATCCAACATGTGACAAAACGGTTTATTACAAAAACAGATATGTTTAAGAGTTGATGTCTAGGTGTGTTGGTGAATCAAACACCCATTTTTATTTTGGTACCCTAATAAAGTAAAATAGAAGCTGAATCCTTAGAAATTTTTATTACTATAATATAGCTGGTCTCTTGAGTAGGCTCACAAAAGGAAACATATTTGTGTCCAGTTTTTCAACCTTCTAGTTGATATGAAGGCTAGAGTTGAATTGCACTCAAGGGTGTGACCTAGTAGTCAATGAAATGGGTTAAGAACCATGATCTCTTAGGTTTAAATACCAACAGAGACAAAAGCACTGCGTGGTTTCTTCTCATTTGTCTTAGCCTTGGTGGACAGAGTACCCTGGTGGGAGGTATCACGTAGAATTAGTTGAGGCGCGTGGAAGCTGTTTCGAGCACCATGGTTATCTAAAGAAAAACAATTATTAAAATTAAAGGCTAGAATTGAATTTACTTTATCAAAAAATAAAAATAAAAAGGCTCAATTTGAATTTCATGAAGAATTTGTTCAAAAACAGATAAGTACTTCTCCAACAAGTATTTTAAGATTAAGCTCTTCCCTTTTTAACAGGGATAAACTACCGAATCTTGTGGTTAGTGTCTCCTTATGTCATAACAAATGTGATGGGCTTTTTGGATCCTGAAGTTAATGGCTGGCCCTTCTCTTATTGTCGTTTTGTATTGACGCTTATCAAGTTGTTTGGCTAAATTAATAATGTTTTAATATTTGGCAGTATAGTTTACTTGTTTCATCTTGAACTACTAGCTTCTTATTGTGTACATCTATGACACCTGAGTCATCTGTCTGTGGTCCAGTGAAATCTTATGGGTCAGAAGGACGAAAGAAGGACGGACCTCAGATATCTCCCAGTGACGAAATTTACGAGTACATTTTCTTCCGTGGTAGTGACATAAAGGTGAGCTCAACAGCTGTGTTTACCTGCTTACTTTGTGTGTTTGGTATTTTTATTGGAACTGGTTTGTTGTAATTTAAACTTTAAGAAACTAGTCTCCATCAATGACCAAGTGGTCAGGGCCTTTGGACATGTTTATTTTGGTGGTTGGGTGGTTAGTCCTTTTGAGGGGTAGGGTGATGCAAAAGTATTGCTTTGGCTATTCCAACAAATTTTGCGGCTGTACCTTTTATGTAATTCCAATTGCTTTAGCCTGTCTGTCTTTGTGAATACTGTCAAAAGCTAGTGCTCTAGTTTTTTCCATCCAGCTCTTCAGATGCTTGTTGAAGTTTGCTTAAGCAACCAGGATCTTGGGTTTTAGTGTATTAAACTATTAGTAAGTGAAGATGGTTGTTTCATCTTAATTCTTCTTCCATGTCTCCCATCCTTCTACTTTTCGGATGAAGTACATCATCTCATGCATGCTCTCCTAAGGAGTGTTCATTGATGGTTCCGTTTCCTTTTTTGGAGCTTGTCAAGTCACAAATTCATAGAAAATAGAAATCATATGCAAGAGTAACACCAGCTAAACCAACTTCCCATCCTGTCATTCTTGTTTTCTTCATAGTCAGTGGCGTAGCCAGAAATTTTATGAAGGGTGTCCAAACATTGGATAGTAAATTCCAAAAAAGAAAAGGTTACTCTACCAGGATTCGAACCTGGGCACCACATAAGTCTTGAACATACCTTCGCCACTGCGCTACAGGTCTACATTGCTTCTAAAGATATTGAGAATACTATGTATCTATCAGTATAAAGTAAGATTTGAATTATATATAGTGTAATTTTCAGACGAAGGGTGTCCTGCCGTAGCCCTGTCCCTGTTCATAGTTCATATTGAGTTTTTCCTGACGTGTGCAGATAGCAACCATGCAAGAGTAGTTGAATTATTTCTTGTTCAGTGTCTTACATGGTTGTTCCATTTTACCTTTTTTAAAATTGTACTCCTCCAGAGTCTGTGTGGCGGTTAACATTAGAGTGCATGTGGTGATAATCACAACTACGTAACATGCTGACTCTGCTTGTATCTTCACAACACCTATAGATAGTTACCCTACAAGGGTAGTTGAATTGTTTCTTATTCAATGTCTGCATGGTCGTTCCTGTTACCTTTTAAAACTGTACTCTTCCAGAATCAGTTTGGAGGTTAATCATTACAGTGCATGTGATAATAGTCAATAACTACTAAAGAAGCTGATTCTGCTTGTATCTTTACGTCCAACTGTTTCTAGTTGCTAAAAACCTCTATGACCATTGAGTAGGCAAGTAGGATTGATAGATTCAATAGTGAGAATTCTTATCCTGGCTGACTAAATAGCATCAGTGAGGATGCCCAGTCCCAGTAGCTTTTCGTTGCTAATTTGATAAGAATCCACCACTGATAAAAATGCATAAGTTTCTATTTTTATCCTCATATGTACAAGGTATACTTTTAGTTGTTTTTATTTTCTGAAAAGAAGACATTCCAAAGAGAATGCTGAGACCCATAAAGCATTTTCTGATCATGTAAGATTGCTCTTACAGCTAAGCTCATGCTGCAGCATAATTGTTTCCGTCAATTGGAAAAAATTGGCATAAGATTATATAGATTTTCTTAGCTCGTTGAATTTTATTTAGGAGATAAATGCCACTGCTTAGGTACAGGAGTTCATTCCTTTTCTAGCATTTTGCATCCACTGGATGCTCATCAATGGATCCTGTATCTTTCTTTATAAAAATGAGACACATGAGATTCCCAGCATCCCTTTCCTTTTTTAGGTTTAAGCTACAGGTTAACTTATGTTTCCATTTAAAGCCTCAATATACTAGACATTAGACAATGTAGAATCTTCTAGGTTGTCAGATCCAGTGGTTTAGAGAGTGGTATTAAAGGTTTGGCTTCAAAAGTCTCAGAATGTTTAGATGGATCCTGGGTGGAGGGAAAAGGGGAATTTTTCTTTTCAGTTAGAGAAGCGATCTTACATTTGACTTCTCCTGAAATTTTGTATGGTGTATGTCTCATGAAGTTCAGCTGAAATAATATTAGACCCATTCATCTGATGGTTTTATTTCTGCTGTAAATATGGACTCATTCTGGATTATCTCCTTTTCTTTTCCTTCGTCTCACAGGATCTGCAGGTTCTATCTTCACCATCCCCTCAAAGTACTTCAATTGTTCCTGATGATCCTGCCATAATACAGGTCTGTTGATTTTAATATGGTAGATTATTCTTCTGTTGCATCATATAGATTTAACTAACTTTGTGAATGTTGATTATTCAGACTCATTTTCCTAATCAAACACCACCAACCATTGGCATGACGTCTCCTGGTGCTGCACAAGTAGCAGATGTTAGTACCAGTGCACCGCCCATGCTCCCTGTTACACCTTTCTTACTGAATCCTCCCCTCAATCCGTTGCTACCAAGTTCTAGCCTTTGGAGCTCATCACTTCCTCCTCCACCTGTAAATATCAATGGGCCTGCTGTGTCTAATTATTGGCCAGGATTAGTTGGGTCCTCAGGAGGAGTTTCCCATTTTCAGCAGCAGCGTTTTCCTCCGCCACCACAGAGTTTGGTTGCATCCCTTCCCATTCAGCAGCAAGTGCAACACCAAAATGTGAATGCATTAGCCGGAGGATCTATTTTGGCTGCTCAACATCACCCATTGCTGCTGCCTATTACTACTGCTTCCCCAAATTTACTTCCTGCGGTGCCGTCTCCATCTGGGCAATCCAATCCTCGGCAGCCTGCTAAACCGGCTTTTAGTTTGTCATCTATTCCAATGCCCAATGATGCATTCCGTGCTCTTTCATCTGTAGCAGTGGATTCTTGCCCAAGAACAGTGTCATCTCTGGAAGCCAAACTTAATGCCAGTGCTATTCTGGCTCCAGTAAGGAAAGAACAAAGTTCCATCATTAGCACTTCAGATTCTTTCCCAATGCTTTCACAAACTGTGTCACCTATTGTAGACACAAAAGGTTCAGCTCTCAGCCATCTGTCAAGACTATCCCTCTTGACACCGGAGGTACAGTCAGGAGTGAAGGATTCCTCATCATCTCGGTCTATGCAAACTCCAAACTTTGATGTACACACTGTTCAAGCATCAGTATCAGAACCTCTGTCATCGGGGAGTGCTGAAGAAAACCTGGAGTCATTACCAAAATCGCCAACTAAAACAGTATGAAATCTTGCTTTCCCTCATTTTCACTTCCATTCCTTCTCTACTATATTGTGATGTGTCCATTAATGGTAAAGATGATATTTAAGCTTAGATCTTAAAATTGGGAACCTAATGTTGCTGTGTTTTGGTGATATCTTTCCTTTTCTATTTTTGATGTTTGTGTGTGTGGTTGCACTTGGTTGTTGTTATGGAGTAGTAATTAAATTTTTTAGCCTGTGCAGAAGTAACTACCTTGGCATTGTCGCAGTTACTTTTAAATGGCATTAGAGAAAATATAAAAAAGAGACCCTTAACCAACATCCAGCAATGTTGTGTGAATCATATTCCTGCAAGGATTACTTTCACATTTACTAATTCAAAATAATTTTGCTTACCCTTTAAATAAATGCACAAGGATATCATCGTGACCCGAATTTATGTTTCCTGTTTTCTCCCTCAGTCCAATTTATGTAGTACTGTTTTACTCTGCTTTGAGTTTTAAGAAAGAAAGGAAAACTTTGAAACTTGTGGTCTAAAACAATCCTTGTACATTTGTGTGGCTATAAATCATCTCATTAAGGGGTAAAATGAAAATTTTAAAGTTGAATTGTTTCTAAATATAAAAATGTGACATTCTCTGGCAGAGTGCCATATAATTGGGCTAGAGGGATTATTAGACAGCTTCTGTTATGTACTTAAATTAAATATAATCGTTCTGTTATTGATTGCATTAATTTCCTCAATCTTCTTTTTCTGTTTGCAACATTAGGTATTTCCAGTTTCACGCTTGTCAACTGTTGAATTTGATGAATTATCTATTTGATCCAATAACTTGGAGATTCATTTGCTTTTGCGTACTGACACACCATCCTTTCTTTCTCTGTAGTCACGTGGATCTACATCATCTCATCACAATAGAAGTCACTTTGCTCGGGGAAGAGATGAGGTAAATTTCTGCATGACTTGGTAGTTTTTATTCTTATTTGAGCCTTTGATGGTGTTGGTATTTACCTTATGGGCTGTTTTATGTTCGTTCAGGCACATCAAGACACATCATCCACTCATCACAATAGTAGATGGCCCACACACAGAGGAAATGTGGTAACTTAATTCACTTATTTGTGTGCCTATGGCAAACTCCTTGCTTTTGGTCCCTTACCTCCACAATGCCCTCCGAAAAAGAGAAGTTTCTATTCTGCATGCATGCTGACATATGCCCCTTTACTCCTTATAATTTGTTTCAGCCAAATGGAGGTGCTGTTTGTGCACATCAAAGTTACTGGAAACATGCATCAGGAAGAGGAAATGGGGTAACTGTAATTAATTAAAAGCATGCAATCCATATATATTTGTCTGATATGTATTTTGGTTCAACACTTAGTTGAACCATGTCATAACTTACTGTTAACCAGAAAGTAAAGGAAGTGATTTCCATTTTTCTTAACCTTCCAGCTTATTGGAGCTGCTCCACATTCTCGTCAGAGTAATATGGGCATGGGCAGAGGGAATGTGGTAATTTTATGTTCCTTTTTGGAATTGTTTTTTTTTTCTCTGGTAAATTCAGTATTGCAAAGAATTTCCAATTGTTCATTATCCCCTTTCTTCTGTTGACTGCCAAATTTTGGTTGTCCTTTGATTCTGTAAACTACCATTCTCAAAAAAAAAAAAAAAAAGGTGGGGGGGGGGGGGGGGGGGAAGGGGCTTCTGTAAACCACCTCCTTGTCTTTTTTTTCTTATGGCCTACCACATTCTGTAACTTATTTTCTTCATCGTTTCAGCCAAATGGTGTTCCTCAACGCAATCATCGCAACACAGGAAGTCAATTTCGGGATGGTGTTCCTCGACACAATCATCGCAGCAGAGGAAGTCAATTTCGGGGACGTGGAGCTAAGGTAACTATTCTTTTGGCACTTGCATCTTGTTGAAATCCTTGTGGTGGACATGACATCCTTGTCAATTCCTTGTAGCTATATTTCCTTAGTATACTAGTACAGTTACATCGGGGCATTGAAATCTTGTTGTGATTCTTGGATTGTGTTTATTTTGTGTATTTGCAAAATTCTACTTCTCATTTTCCGAAATTGCATTCACCATTAACTCACTGTGGAGGTCAGACAATGCATAATTTAGACACATGAAACTTGGAATTGCAATTAATGTTTTCTGAATAATTTTTTAGAAAAAATATAAATAACTAAATATCCTTGACAGTGAAGTGCGTCAGTTAAATTAAAGTCCCATAAATATGCCTTAGCTTGGATGCAAAATCTCTGAGCATTACAATTTATAAGTCTTCAGTAGCCATAAATTTGCGTTTCCAACAGGACAACTTGAGTGATGATAATTAATTGTGTTGGCTGGATTTGAACAAGCTGAAGGAATGTAAGCCTCTTGACATTTTCTCTTTCTATCCCATTTTGATACACTAATAACTTGGCAAACGTTGCCTTCCCCTTATGAATCATTGGGAAATTGAAAGAGTGACATGCTTCTGATGGAAAGATATCCTCTCGAATATCAAAGATAAAACTACGTGTCTGTTTGTTAAGTGTTAACTAACACAGTTCTTTGTACTCAGAGCATACTTTATTTTATTTTTTTCCAGAATCCCCATGTGGCTACAAGATTCTCTGAGGATTTTGATTTTGAGGCGATGAATGAAAAATTCAATAAGAAAGAGGTATGGGATTTTCTAGGCAGATGTAACAAAGCTGAATCAGATGAAGGAATCGAGGATGAGAAAGAGATGGATGAAAGTGATGCAGAGAATGTATCTGGGGATGGAAGTGCAAAACATGATTACAAGGTAAGTTGCATGTTGAAAAAGTTTATGCTTGTCTTACCATTATTTTCTCCACATCCCTCAATTTGCTGCTGTTTAACTTTTTGTTCTACAGCGTGTTTATTGTAAGGATGACTTCTTTGATTCTCTTTCTTGTCACGCACTTGATGGTGAATCTGGGAAAGTGAAGTTATCTGAACAAAGGAAAAAAGATGCTGAGGTAATTTAAAAATCTTTGCTTTAGAATTTCTCTTTAATTTTATTTCTGAAGGGACTTCTTGATGTTTTTTCTAGACATTTGGTGAGATTCAGAAAAAACAACGGGGTCGTGGTCAGGGAGCTCGCATGTCAGGGGCATCTCGACAGTCATATCGTGGAAGAGGATATGACAATGCACGTGGTGGCCGTGGCCAAGGAAGAACTGTTTGGGGTCGTGTCACTTGAAAAGAGCTTCTGAGTGTACCTGTGAATGGTGTTCGGGAAGTAGACATCACCTGGCATTATCTAGTGTCTAGTTATAGTAAACTTCTAGTCAGGTTTAACTTGACATTATTGTTAGTTATAATAAAAAAAGGGTAGAGTTTGCCTCTGAACACCGAGGGTAAGAACTATTTAAAGATGAGCTATGGTAAGACTTGGGAGTCCAGTGATTGTAAAAAGTATGTAATCAGCTGGCTGATTACCACCTTTGACTAGCAGCCTTGAATAAAATCTTTCATGAACTTTGTGAATAACAAAGCATTGACATGAAGCATTTTGCAGTGTCGTGCTTTTGATTTTGATGGTAAGCTAGCGTCAACCTGCAGTATCTTCTTGTATACTTTGGCGACTTGGAGCAAAAAGAAGTTGTCTGTGGTAGGAATAAATTGTAGATCCCTGGTCAGTCTTACTGACTCCTTAAAGTGAGTGTTCACTACAATATGTCATAAGAGGATATGGCAAATAAACGAAGATGTATTCATGCTAAATCTGTTTTCACTTAGAGTATTAAAAAGGAGAGTGTGAAAGTGATGCGTGATGGCGCTTTTTCACCTATGTTTCTGTTCCTCCGTGGCCCCTCGATAGCATTATGGTACTGGAGAATGTGAGAATAGGGCAAAGTTGAAAAGGATAGGTCATACACAAACGTATGTAAATTGATTGTTTCAACTTGACTAACATTGTTAAAGATAACGAAAAATCAATTTGAATTCCTGTAACAAACAATTTAATAAAGATGGAGCCCTTGTATGACGCGTCATAAAATTGATTTTGAATATTTAAAGAAACTTCCTTCTCCAATCCAATATATAGAGATGGAAAATAGTTGTAGTAGTGGAAGATGTGGACATAGCAAGGACTGGAGTCTTCACAATGTGTTGAGATATAATTACTCTTCTCCACAACAAGATCCAAGACTCAGGGCTTTACGCGTGGAAGGTTTTGCAACAATTTTTTCAATGTATGCTGTATGTTTTTTTACATGGTACTGATCCAGTATATGAAAGAGGGGTGTGTTACAGACCAAGACAGATTGTGGGGAAAGAAAGATTGGTGCTTCTACTCTTATTGCTGGACAGAGCGGTAAATTTCACACCCCCTCTTTAATTTCTAGGAAATAATCTGCTTTTACTTTTGCTATTTTTTGTCAATAATAGTTGATCAATATGATTAAGTAAAGGTTTTGTCAATTCAATAACCACAATAACAATTCTAGAATAAAAAAAGGCTTTGGAAAACTCTACCCTTGGAATTGTCACAAATTGAAATTGATGGACTGATGATCATTTCGTAATACTAATGATTCTTCAATACCTTACCTGCTCCACGTACTATATATATAGATATAGATTTGTGGTCCACACAATATCTTGTTTCTAGTCAAATGAGCATTTTACTGAAATAGATCCAATTGGCTATGTTTTGGCAGTTGTTACCTGTCAACTTGACAGCATGCATATCTGGATGTTATTCATGACCTACAAGAAAAGTTGATTTTACTCTCCAAAATTGTTTACTTAATATGCCTAATCGATATATATCAATAATTCTGTTATGTCTTTTCTCTTTTATTTAGAGCACTTGTAAAAAAAAATCTTGTGGCACTCGATGGATATGGCCTAGTGGTTAATGAAGTGAGTTGAAAATCACGAGGTCTCATATATTTGAATTCTAAAGAAAACAAAAATATTAAGTGATTTCTTCTCATCCATCCGACTTAGTGGGATATAAATAAAAAAATATGACAAAGGTTATAATTATGTTTCACTGATGGTCATGTAAGCAGTTTTCCAGAAGTTATTCCACCAAAAATTGTATACCAAGTTTGTCCAGATGATCATTCTAACATTTGGAGAGGGGCAAGATCAAGAAGATGGATGGTGAAGAAGAAACTAAATTCAGAATAATTTTCTCATTTCAATGAGGGAATATGTGCATTTTTTTTCTACGTTGTATTATGTGATGGCAAAAATGACACTACATTTTTATGTTTGATCCACTCAACATTGAACAAAAAGAGGAGAAAATGTTGTACAAAATTCAAAAATAATGATCTAAGATATTTACGTTACATCTAATGAAATTTAGCATAGATGGAATATGATCAAATGACCCATCACCGGCCTGCCCAATAATTACTTAGGCTAAGATAAATTGAATCAACATAAGCTAAATTTTATTCGCCTAAAAACTTTCATCAAATTTTAATCTCTTTGTTTGTGACCTTATTATTTGCACTAAATAAACCTAAAAAAGTTCTTTTTTCCCCTTTTTATTGTCATAATTTCTATTTTTAGAGTCAAATTATATAAATTAATATTTTAAAATTATTTTTTTTAATCATATTGGTATAAAAAAAGTTGTAATTAATAATATTTTTCATATAATTTTTAAATATCTAAATTTTTATTTTAAAATATCAAATTAATTTAATCGAATTTATAGGAAAAAAGTCAAATCTAGACCACATCTCAATGTTTCTATACATGTCATTAAATAATCCATCCAAACTTAATTAAATGAATTGGATTATTCATGTTTTATGTGTTAAACAAGTTCAAAACCTCTTCCATATTCTTTTCCAAGCTAAGGACCACGTGTGTCCATGCATGTTACATGCAGAATCTCCCTATACACATGTCACTCAACTCCATCCATCCTTAATTAATTAAACTTTCTCCAATTTAATTTTCCCCTCAAAAAAATTAATTAAGCAGAACCACTCCACTCTCCTCCTCCTCTTCCGTGCAACAATGGCTACTCGTCCCCCCAATTTCTTCAATAATACTCAAACTAGACCATCTCAAAGGCCCGTTCACAGCTCCCACGTCCCCTCATTCCTCCGCAAACTGCTGCAGCCTCATGTCCCTAATTCCGCCCAACTTATGGGCTTTTTAACCCTTGTTATCTCCGGGGGAATTTTACTCCTTCTAACTGGCGTTACTATTACGGCAATTATACTTGCCTTCATTTTCTTCGCCCCTTTGATCTTCGTTACTTGCCCTATTTGGATCCCTATCGGGATCATTCTCTTCATCGCCGCTGCCGGATTTTTATCCCTCTTCGGATTTGGTGGGTTCGTATTGGCTGCTGTAATTTGGGCGTACAGGTACTTCATGAGCAGGAGATCAGACGTAGATGATGATAGTATAAATAGTGCCGATGTAAATGAATATTATGGTGGAGAATTTGGTGGGTACCTTCATGGTAAAGACAAGGATACAGCTCCCAGTGCTTAATTTAATTTTGGGGAAAATGGGCAGGTGAGAAATGGTACGAGTCAATCAACCGGGCTACTGAGATTTTCTATCTGTCGCATTCACCTCTTCTTTGTTTTTTATTTGTTGTTGGGCTTTTCAAATGCATTGGAGTACAACGTTATATTATCCTTCTTTCGTTGTGATCAATTTATTGTAGCGTTCTTTATTGAGTTTAACCTTATATATGGCTTTTGTAGTTTTGTGGAATTTTGAGTACTCAAATTGAATAAGGGGGGCTATAAGTACCTATCCCTCTTCATTCTCACGTCTACTTGTTACTTATGAAAATACAACTATTTTTTTATATTTTTATCTTTATCATTAATTATATATTTTTCAAATTATTTTTTACTACTAAATACTAATTAATAGAGATGATGTAGCAAAATAATCCTTCCCATCACTATTTTTTTTATAGGGGGCGTCAACTTAAAATGTGATAAAGTAGAAATAAAAAGAGAGTAGTTTAGTTCGTATGTGACAAAAAATAATGATGAACGTAGTATTCAATATATACTTCTATAATAGGAGTATACACTATCTAGAGTGTAACGATTGAGGATATCAAATTATTAAGTGCTTACACTATTGAAAAATGTATTAAATGCATGACAACCCGTGCATAATATTTATCAACAAAGGCAACATTTTTTAAATAAGTATACAAATTAAATTAAATGGAAATTAGTTATCTATTATACAAAATTGCATATAAAATTTTGAAGTATCTTTTAGGTCGTAAACACCTGATCTTAGATACTACTTCCGTCCTTTAATGGGGAATCTTAGTAACTGAAGGTTTGATTTTCGCATTGTAATCTCTCTCATTTTTTTCTGTACCTCTAATTTTTTTATTTTTTTATTTTTTAAAAAAACTTCCCTCCTTTAATGTTGATTGAGTATGAACATTATAAAATGTATGAATAACCAGTGGTGGAGCCCCGAATTGCCATTAGGGTTCAAAATCTAAAAAAATAATCACACAAACTAGTTAAAAAAGGGGTTCAGATGATCCTCGTGATAAAAGGGTAGCGCCGGCCCTGTGGAGGCGCCGATGAGATAATTGGTCCATATGATTTAGTAGCGATTTTAATATAATTTTGTTTAATTATTAATTTTAAATAAAAATTGATCAGGGTAGGGAATAACAAATGGGGTATCGAACTGCAGTTTTCTCCTTCCGTTGGAAAACGAGTTTAAAATATTGGGAGAGAGTGCTATTACTTTCTTAATTCGTCAATTTCTATCTACTAAAGAGATCTATGAAAGGGATCTATTTCGATATCTTGCGTACCAATTCATATTGTCAACGAGAATCTTAGCCCCTTTTCTAAGTCGATTATTAACAAGATAAAAGTTCAAGTAGTCAATAAGATATAGAGAATTAAATTCTTACTTGTTGATAAGAAGAAAATCGAATCCTCATTAAGTAAAAATTTACGGATGAAAAATTGAATCATTCCCAGTAAAGTAAAAGTTCACATAATTAATAAGTACAATCAATAAGATAGAGATAATCGAATAGATTAATTGAGTTACTGATTAAGATTTCCCATGATTTTGTCCAACAAGTAGAAAAATTGGATAAAAATATTTAAGAGAAAAAGAAAAACATAGAAATCGATCATTCTACCTTCTGGTGAGTTTCAACGTCACCATTTTAATCATATTTTGATCCGTAGAGATATGTATCTGACGCGTTTAGATATATATATCTTGGATACATATTATAAAGATACGACTAATTATGTGCATCATGTAATTACTCTTTCTATTCATTTTTACTTGTCATTGTTTTGTTTTTTGAGGTCAACTTGATCAAACTTCAAAGTTAAATTGAAGTAATTAAATTTAATATTTAAAATCTAAAATTTAGATAGTTGAAACTATACGAAAAATATTATAAGTTGCAATACTTCTCATATTAATATGATGAAAAAATACATTTTAAAATGTTGATCAAAGTTTATATAATTTGATCTCAATAAGTGAAATAGTGACAAGTAAATAGGAATGGGAGTAAAATGCATCAATTTAGGAGCCACACTTTCATCACAAAATTTGGGAGAAAGAATTCTTATTCCACCCAATAATAAATTAATAAATATGAGTATGGATATATGTCTAATTACTAGCTAGTTTTTCCTACTTTCTTACCTAACTCTTTTTTAATATTTACTTTGGAATATTAGATTAATTTAAATTTATATTGAAAAATTTTAGTTTAAAAATAAAATGCGTTCATCAAATACGACTTCATACATATACTTCAAAGTCATAATCTCTTATTAGAATGAAAAAATATTTATCACTTATGATTCAACAATATCATAAGATAAGACTTTGAGCACATCTCTTAAATTACTATTTTATTTTTGTTATTCGAATAATTTCTTCTTCTTTTTTTATTTTATAAAGTTTAGTTATCTCAATAATATAATTGAACTCGATAGGGTGATATATTCACATGGAGAACTTTAAGTTGAGAGGGACTTTAAACTCTTTGGTTGATAATGATCATTATCCTCTTAATCACCACTCTTTTCTCTAACAAAATAATCACTTGGAGAATTAATTAACTTAATTGGCAATTTAAGTTATTGCCAATGAATATTAATATATTGCTCCATGATAAATTTTACCAACTAAAAGTTGGTTGGCAAAACACACACAAAAGAAATTGTTGGTAAAAAAAAATTCAGTTGCTTATTAAATATTAATAGTAGCGTGAAAGTTTGTATTATTGAAATTAAAATAAATATGTTTGAAAGATGAATACATTCGTTAAGTTTAATTAAAATTGAAATAGAACTATCAGATAGTACATTAAAATATCAATCAACTAGTTAAAATATATAGCTTTTAAAGTGTATATTCTTCCATCAACGGAATGAAACGGCTAATTAACAAGATTGCATCTTTGACTCCTAACCAAACATAAACCTAACTCCCTAAATCACATAAAGAACCATAAGAAAACGATAATAAAATAAAGTTGCATGATGTTTATCACCTCTTCTTTTTTGAACGGGGTATAGGAAAAGAAAAAAAAATATATATATATAAAGTGAAAAATTAATTCTTTGCTAATAAAAAAAAAATTTAAATAATCAATTAGCTAAGCTAGTAAAAATGTGTGAGATTTCTCTCGTGATGTTATCATTTAGGACACATTTAGTGCAACGGATTAAGAAAAATAATGGTGCGATAAGTTTTTAGTAACCCTTAGTTTGATTATAAAATTAGAGATAATTTATTTTAAAATTAATAATCGACACTTCAGAATAAAATAATTATAAATGACAAGAATACTCTTTCAAATCAGTTTATATATTACTTTTTATACTCTTCACTTATATATATGAAAGATATTTTTATAAAGGAATAACTTATTAAATGCATACTATGTTTGATATATAAGGAAGCAAACATTCACTAAGAAATAATCCTGACATGTCTAATCCCTGTGTATCTGATTCTAGTATAACCAATCTCCTCATCACTAGTATTCCAACCAAACCAAACAAGCCCTATCGCTCCATTAATTAATTAATTAATCATTTAACGCTCTCGCTATTTTGAGATGCATTAAGATAACTAGGAAAAGGACTAGCCCTCGGCGATTTTACCGGTATCTCCGGCAACTGCTTCCCGTTTCTATCATAGTAAATCACGCCGGAGAAATCCAACGGCTTACATTTATCGCCCATCAGAATTTCCTTCTGCCACAGCGCACCATCTTCAACTTCCTCATTCTTCACCTTTTTCTTAAGCCTAAGATTAGTCGCCAGAAATTCCTTCGATTTTGCTAGCGATGCATTCTCCACTGTTTTAGTCGCCTTATCGCTCATCTTTGTCAGAAACTCCTTCGATTTTGCTAGCGATAAATTCTCCCCTGTTTTAATCGCTTTATCGTTCACCTTCGCCAGAAATTTCTTCGGTTTTGCGAGCGATGAATTCTCCCCTGTTTTTCTGGTTTTGGTACTTGAGCTATTAGCTTTCTTCTTCTTCTTCCACATAGCCCACAAGGATTTCAATGAGCCCATTAAGGTCACCACAAGCCCATTGGAAGAGGTACCGATGGCAGCAGCGGCGGCGGCGGCGGCGTCAGCAGCGGCGGGAGCGGTGGAGCTGTTGGCTGGAGTAGGGATAGGTGGTAGGGGAGCCATTTTCATTTGCTGAGAATGATTAGAAGTGTGAGGGATTATATAACAGAGAGTAATTAAGCAAAATGATGGATTTAGGAGATTTGTTTAGAGTTATCTTTATTGATGGTAAATTTCAAATTTGAAAAAAGGAAACTTAATTATAGGATAATCTGAATTTTGTTTGGTCAAACTTTTAAAATTAACTTAACCCTGAAAAGTGTTGTGCTTCCAAAAATTTTTTGGGGAGAAGTTTTTATCTTACTTAAAATTTTCACATATAAGGAGACCAAAAGAAAAATAAAATTTTCAAGTATGATATTAATAGAAAAAAATTTGGTGAGAAGTTTTATTGTCTTACTTAAAAATTTGGGAAAATTAAGTTCATGCCTCTTTAAATCAAATTATTTATATTCATATATATTTTTATATTTTATGTTTCTATATTATTAAAATTTGTCCTTCTAATATTAATATTTGCGCGTTAATGTCATTCTGATGTTAGTATTCACCTTGTATCATATACTAATAAGGTATATATATACCGACATGGTATCATAGAGGATTAAGTTTTTTTATATCATACCGATACGGTATAAATATAGCGACATAGTATCACAAAAAATATATTTTCTACTAATTTAATAAATAAGTTTGTATCTTTAATGATTTTTCTATTAATTATTTTATTTATTAAAAAAAGAGCTCAAAATTATATGATACCAATGGGGTATCAATATACCGACGGAGTATCACAAGAATATATTTTTCACTAATTTAAAATTTAATAAATAATTTTGCAACTTTAATAATTTTCTAGTCCTACACGATACCGATGTAGTATAAATATACCGATGAAGTATCACAACGACTATACTTTCTACTAATTTAGAGTTTAATAATTTATTTATTTATTTCTTAACAAAAAACATAATTTTATATGATACCAATTGGGTATCAATATACTGTCAGAGTATCACAGAGGATTAAGCTAATTCTATATGATATTCGGTATGGTATATACATACCGTTGGAGTATCACAAATGATTATTTTATAGTATTCATGCTGATATCATGCTTACATCAGCACGTATCAGCATGATGTCAATGTGAAATAAAAGGAAAAAGTGGGATAAGAAGGTAAATAATTTGGGTCATGAATCCATTAAGAGTAAATAATTTGAATCTGATCTATTAAGGGTAAATAATTTCAAATTAAATCTATTTAGCGTACTTCCCCGAAAATTTTTACATATAATCACTCCTTGGAGACCAATTTTTTTTTCCAAGTACCATATTAATAAGTTATGGAGAATACATATTTATTCACATTCAATATCTATATAGTCAAATACAAGTCAACTATATTTGTGAAATTATAAACATTCCATCCAAAATAAAATTTTACTAAATAAGTGCTATATTTTTATTAGAAAACTTACCTAATTACATTTATTTATTTATCATACGTTTCATTATTCTCCACCATTCTCAAAAATTTCTTCTTTTCATCTAGATACATTAATTCTGATTTGTCACGCCCCGTCAGGGTACTCTAGGCGTGGCCGGCACTCGAAGACTATTGCTAGCCCCCGAGCGAACCGCTTAGC
>JBCEWC010001990.1:0-37004 GCA_038996855.1 Solanum aculeatissimum
ACAATTTATTTTTAATTTTAAAATATATAATTTGGATAGATCACATGAAAATTTTAAAATGTCTTTTAATTTTGTTTTATGATTAATAGTTATTGTCTATCATATTAATTTTTTATGCTATGATAAATTATTTATAAAAAGAATGGTGAAAGAGAATATATATATATATATATATTTGTGTTGAAAGAGAACAACGATGGATAATAAAGTATGATAATGGAGGGTAATATAAAAAAATGTTTAGGGTAATAAAGTAATTTTATTGGTCAAAGTAGAACAATTTATAAGCTGTAAAATAAAAAGTTGGGGGACGAAGATTTTAACTTATTTTAAGCTAATTTAAAATTTGTCAAACACTTTTATAAGCTAAAAAAACTTAAAAATTGATTTGACCGCTAAGCCAAATAGGCTCTAATCATTGAACAATTATTTTTTTTTCCAAATTGACTCAATTTATAATTTAATACAATTTCGATTTACTTTTATTCACCCCTAATCCTAATCACAATATCATTTTAATACTTTTTAATGCTCCACAAATATTCCTTGTCTATTTTGTAGTGTATACTCCAAGACTAAAGACTCCAGATTAGTCTTCCATTGTGCTTTTTGTTTCTTTCTTGGCTTAATTCTTCACCCTCCCTTTTCAATGGGTCATCTTATTATTCTTCCTTGTAATCATAATTCATAAAACAATATCATTTCTTTAGAATCATTTAGAAGGGTCTTTGAGGTACGGATGACAATAGAGAGGGGCGTTCCGGGTTGAGCTCAATCAGTAAAATTTTTAAATCGTCTCATTCTATCCCGTATAGATTCGCCCGCATAAACCGTCATACTTACATTTTTAAGTTCTTTTATTTTTTAATTGAATCTAATATGAAAAATAAAAATTTGTAATTTTTTTAAAAAATTCACTAATTAACATCTCCACTATTAATTAACTATTTCTAGTTGACATTTCAACAATTATTTCTTAATCGTTAATTAAAAGTTTCTTATTAACATTTCAGCAATTAACAATTTATCAGACATGTCTATTTTAAATTTTAGAAAAAAATTTAAAATTAAAGTTAATGTTTAATATAAAAAATTTATATCTTTGATTTTTACTAATTACAGAGATTTAATTTTTTTCGAATTCCTATTTGGTTCTTTAAACCTTCAATCCGCCCCACCCCGCATTAATTTTAAAAATAATTACTTCAACCCGCCTCACACAACTTTAAACCTACCCCACCTCACATAGCTCTAAACTTATCCCGTACCCGCTCCCTCCCGTTCCAAACTCATTGTCATCCCTACTTTGAGGACCAAAACATCACTTCATATAGAACTAGTCACTCATTAAATCTAGAAACTTCTTCTAGAAAGAAGGAAAAACAAAATGAGATAAGAAATTTAGGTTCGAATTTGAGAAACAAAAAAGTTAGGTAATTAATTTAAACACCATTACTATTAAAGAAGAAAGAAATAAAGAAAGAGGACAAAAAGTAGGACTACTAACTTCAATTTAACAGCTGACATTTTTGAATTTTGAAGTCATTTCCAATAGTGGTGGTTTAATAATAAATCAAGATACGCACCAACCCACCAAAAAGAAGAAGAAAACTCTGACAAAGACTTATTAGGGTGTGTTTGTTTGGGAGGACAATAATTTCAATTTTATTTTTCATGTTTTTTATCAAAATCTTTTTTTTAGGAAAATAAATTTCGTAGATATGGTGGTTATTTTTTTTAGAAAAATCAAATAAATATGATTCTCTTATTAACCATCAGGTGGTTTTTTTTTTTTTACTTATTAAATATTAGAAAAAATATAAAAAAAATTCACTTACTTTTTTTAAAAAAAATCCGAGAAAATATTTTTTATGAGAAATCTTTTTCTTCCTACCAAACACACCCTTAGTTTGTATATTTTTTTCTTAATTAATTTGCCATTTTTTTCAAGTATCCCACTATTAACCCAACTTGCAAACTTTACTAGACATGTTAAAACAAGGAAAGAAAGATTTGTGTTCAATATTAGGGGATTGACGTTTACTTGTCAAAGACTTATTGTGCGTGTGCTATTTATCTGAAAATGAATGTAATAATATTCTTTTTTTGACTTTGGTTCCAAAAAATAAAAAATGAAACATGTCGACCCAATCTTCTTGCTACTTTAATACAGTGCAATCTTTGTCGATCATGTGTATTGTTCTGTTTGGCTTTATGCATCCGATATTTAAAATTTACTGAATTGATTTATTCTCTCAGTCTAATAATACTTGTTATTCTGCACACCTCTTAAGATATTATAAATAGAAGGGTAATTTTATCATATCACTCGTTAACAACTTGTTTGGATGATGGTTTTTCATGGTTAGTAAGAGAATCACATTTGTTTTGATTGTTTTTTCGATTACATTGTATACTATGGTTTGGTTTCATGGTTTTGTAACTATGAAAATCCTCATTTTTTGAAATTACCAATTTGGTGGTATCTCATGGTTTACTTGTTTTTTTTTCAATTATACCCTTACTTAATTTTGAATAATTTTAATTTATCTTTTATTTTTTATTAAACTTTACTCTAATATATCTACTGATTTTACAATCGTATTACTCATTCTCCTCTACATCAACTATTGAAGCTTCTCTTCCGCCTACAAGTCTTCTCTCTCACTCCCACATTTTAGTCTATTTTTTTAGGTTTTTTTTGTAAAGAATTCTTGCTCTCTTTTTTTCCTTGTGCTTTTGTATGGATTGAAGATATATTAACTTGTCTTCCTGCTTGATTCTATATATTTGTTTAAAAAAATAAAATATTAATAAATTTAATATTCATAATAATTAAGAGAAATCTTCCTAATTTTATCAGTTATGATACAATATCATACAGTCAAATCAAACAATAAAATCAACATTAAACAATAACAAATTATACTGTTTATCCAAACATTGTATTGTACCATACTGTACAGTTCATTCATATCATACAATACCGTACATTATCAAATTATGGTAAGTCTATATACTTCTTTCGTCCTACTTTGGTTGTCGTAATTTCTATTTTTACAGTCAAACTATATAGACTTTGACAAACATTTTAAGATATTTTTTTTCATTAAATTGATGTGAAAAAAGTTACAATCGGTAATACCTTTCTTATAGTTTTTGAATATCTAAAATTTTTATTTTAAAATACCAAATTAATTTAATCTAATTTAACTTAAAAAATTAGTCAAATTGACTTTCAAAAAGCACAACATGACAATTAAAATGAGACGCAAAGAGTAATAAATACAATATTTTGAAAAATGTAATAGAAAAATGACTATAATTAATAATAAGGGTAATTACGAATTAAGTATAAAATTATTTTTTTGATTTCATAAATTGGACAAATATTATTAGACATTTATTTTTAGTATAATGGACAACTATTATTAAACGAGAGAGTAATTCAGATTCTTATTATGTTCACTAAAAAGGAAAATGAGTATTGAAATTTTTTCTATTTATTAGGGATCGTTTGGTGTGAGGGATAAATATAAATAGTCATAGAATAAAAAAATAGTGAAAGGATAAATTTTTTGTATCTAGTTTGATTGCCAAATTTGGGATAATTTATCTCACCATTTATATCGTGATGAAATAAGTTATTCTATATACATAGTAAGATAACTTATCCTACGATAATTATTACTCTCATAATAACTAATTATAAAATAAGTTATTCCTAACCAAACGATCCCCGACCTATAACAAAAGGTGGCGTTAGATGACTTTCATCCCTCCTAATCCCCATTTCAATCATTATTGTTTATGTCAAACGTGACAGACAATCATCCATAGCGTTTCTTGTGAATAAAAAGTCCAATGGGAGACGACTTTTTAATCAACCTAGCAATGAGTTAAAATCTCAGAATTGACAACCAATACAGTATTATTTGGATGATCTTTAAAAAAACTGTTTGAACAATAAAAAATATACTTCCTCCGTCCATGACCCCTGTTGACTTGACATAAAGATTAAAAAATAGTAAATAACAGGGGTAATTTTACCAAATCATCTTTGAATATAATTTATAAAAATGTCTTGAAAAATGTAATAAGAAAAATACTATAATTAATGACAAGGATAAATTAAAAATTAAGTATAAATTTTTTTCTTGATTTCATAAACTGGATAAATATGATTTGATATCCTAAAATAGTATAGGAGTCAAATAAAGATGAACGGAGGAAATAGTACATTAGTATTTATTTGCATTCGATGTCTATACTATACCATATATTTGAAAATGCTATTATTACTACATACATATTATTTATGACTTGTTTATTTCAATATAATTAAAGTAAGATGCTGTTCAATTGCGCACAAGCAGCAGTTTAGTACGAAACTTTCTTTGTGAAAAAACTCATCCTTATTAGTATAAAAGACTCTTTTATTTGGGTGGGATTGACTTGGTCAATTAGTATACATAACATATACATTATGTATGTAATTATATATATTGTATATGTAGATTCAATAAAAAAATATATACATTATGTAAATTGAATGATGAAATGATTTAAGTCTTAATTATTCCTTTTGATTTTTCACCCGGTGTTTGATGTTACTGTATTCGGATTCGTGCCGCGTAGGGCTCTATTTGGGACAAAACACTCCCTACCAAGGATTTTTCTATTACTAGGCCTTGAACTCGAGGAGCAGCCACATAAGTTGTACCACATTCTTTGGTGGTTATTCCTTTTGATTCTCTTATCCAATGCATGTATTTTTGTTGAAATTTTATATTGTAATATTTACAAAAACAAAACAAAACAATGTAAACAGAAGCTTCTTTGGAAAATTCATAGATTTGCCAGACGAAGACGGTAAGGAGTAAGGACCAGTGAATATAGACTCCACAAATTTTACGTTGACAGGAAAAAGTAGAAAATGAAAACGGATGTTTGCTCTTTTAGTCCCGAAAATATTGATAAATTCTTATTTAGTCCTTGTAACATTTGATCAAGTATAATTAACCTTTGATTAATTAAAACATGCACTTTTAATCCCTTTTTGGGGCAAATTTTACAAATCCACAAAATTCTGAAGTACTAAAACATTTAATAGCATTGTGTCACATAATGCTTAATAGAGTATCAGAATGATCAAAATCATAATTTTTTACTTAAAAACTAAGGGGGTCAAAATTACAACTACTCCATAAAAATGTATTGTTAGTCAATAACTTTTGCAATTGAGATGATCATGAAGGGGATAGAATAATACAATAATTAATAACGTGTTGATAAAAATAAGAGCTTTTTTTTGTCCTAGTTATTAACATTCAATTCATCTTCCTAATAATATATGTTGCTATTCCAAGAACATTTTTATTCTCTTTGGCACTTCTACTTTTTTCATCCTACACGGTGGTGTTAGAATTTTAAGTTTACAAAATATTATTTTTTAAAATATTTGACTAAATTTTTAAATATAAATATAAAATTTTAATCAAAATTAATTACTAAATTTTATCCGTAGATAAAATTGTACTTTCACCTTTATAAGGAGATTTCTTTTTGCTTTTTTTCAAAAAAAAATGCTCATAAAGAAAAATAACGAAAGCGATGTATCTACAACTCTACTTAAATAACACAAAAATCGTCTCATAAAAGCGGTTTAATATGCCAATTCAATGTTATATGTATTATTTTTGTGTTGTTTTTGTCTATGTTTGTGCATCTCTTTTCTTTAAAAAAAAAAAAAATCATAGGTTGTTTCAACTACTATATGTCTTTTTGCGTCCACGGTTGACTCTTGCTCACGGATGGATTATTAAAAAAATTATAATATTCATTTTATGATACAAAATTTCAATGCACATGGATTTAAAAAAAATTCCAATTTCACACATATACTCCAAAGTGACAATTGCTAACATAATTTTGAAAATTTAATTTGGTAGATAAAACTATAACATCAAAGTTTATTTTAATTAAGTAAATAAATTCAATTTCTTGAATATATTTATCTTACGTCTGATGATCCAATAGAAATGTTGAATCTATGGACTATATGTGCAATCAAGGAATACTTTTTTGGTTTGTTTTTGTATAATATAATATTACCATGTGTATTTCGACAAACATCATCTTCATGAGTACTTGACTTTCATATGTTTTTACAACTACAACTTTAGCTTTATATAGTCAAGTAATTAAGATGTCAATAGTGATGTACTTTCTTTTTTTTTATACCTGTGCATTATTTTTTATTTGTCATTTTTAACGTAGTAAGAAAAAATAATTATTTTTTTATTATTTTATTTTCAGGTTTAATTACTTATTTTTTAAATTATTTTTTTTTAATAACAATAACTTGCCTAGTGAAATTCCATAAGTGGGATTTGGGGAGGGTAAAGTGTACTTGAACCTTAGCGCTACCTCATAGAGATAGAAAAATTGCTTCCAAAATATCCTCAACGCAAATATATCAGTCCCAAAAATAAAAAATACTAGATACAAAAATGACTATATATAATGGAAAACAATTAGAAACTCATAAATACAATACAAATAGCAAAATAAATGACAGTCAATAACAACACAATATATAATGACACTACTAATCTTACAATCCCACTATATCACAAGGCAAAACATCATCCTACTTCTACTAAGCCTACTAGTCTTCTGCCCTAATATGCGTCCTCCATTCCTTTCTATCTGAGGTCATGTCTTCAGTGGTACGAAGCTTCGTCATATCTTATCTAATCACCTCCCTCTAATACTTTTTCAGTCTACCTCTACCCCTCCGTGTAGCCCCTAACTCCAACCTTTGGTACCTCCTAACAGGAGCGTCAATACTTCTTCTCTGCATATGCTCAAATCATTGTATTCTCGCTTCTCTCATCTTGTCCGCCATAGAGATCACCCCTAATTTCTCTCGAATGATCTCATTTCTAATCTTGTCACCCTTTAATATGTTCACATATCCATTTCAACATCCTTGATCATCTCCGCAATTATTATTTCTTTTTGAAAAAAAACAAACAAGTAAAGCTCTTGGCAGCCAAGTAAGATGTCATTAGTGATGCATCAATTACTTCATTCCTTTTAGTCAATTTCCCATTCGACGTTACGTCTTAATTGGGTAACTTTTAAAATTCTTTTTATGAAAGGGGCAAAAGCATGTTACATTAAACTACTAAGGAGTTGGAAGCTTCCCTAAATGACTACCAAGACATACATTCAACCAAGAAACAATTTAATTGACTATGACTTGAGCAATAAACAAGTATCATTACATATATTAAGTAAGTAGATAAGGATTAAACAATATAGTAAAAAACTAACACTATGTTGACAAAATAGTTGTACAAAGAATGCTAATCCCTTCTTGACATTGATTTCGAGATTTATATCTGTCTCTTTTTTATCATAAATTTTTATATTATTAATTATTATAACTTAAAATATAATTTATATAATATTTAAATTTATAGATATTTAATTGTCGAAACTCATATTGTGTCAAAGATATTGAAACAAAAGGATTATTTATTTATTTTTAAAAACATTATTTGCAAGAAATGAGAGTAGGCTAAAAGTAGATTGAGACTTTTAATACTCCCACGTTACATTCTATGTAACATTTTTTAAGTTTATTCTAAAAAGAATATTATTTTATTATAATTTTAATAATTTAATTTTTATCTTAAATAAAATAAATTTTAATTTTATAAATATTAAAAAATTATTTTAAATTATAAATTTTAAAAATTTATTTTTTAAATATTATATTAAATTAAAAAGTGTCACGACAAGCAACAATAGTCAAATTTTAGCAAATGGGGACACATAAAAGAGGAACGTAGCAGACAAGGGTTGGCTGTAAAGTCCGAATCATTTTTGTACAACAAATACTCCCAAAAAAAAAAAAAATCAATGTGTACTTCATCCAGTTTCTAACTACTCATATTTCTGTTTTCTTATTAATTATATCATATTAACTACCAGAACCTAATCAATAGAACCAGACGAAGGAGAAGCAGAAGGACGTTTCGGCTTCTCCGTTCGTCATTTCAGTGAACTTTGTTTGTATTCAGTAGCAGTTTGCTCATATCGTTTCACAAAATAGAGATGAATTTCTCCAGCTCAAATTTTCCACTTCTAAAATTGATAATTATTTTGTTGTTGAGTTTTGCTTTAAGTTGTGAAGCCGATCCTCGAATTTCAGAAGCCGGACTAATCTGCGGCACGAACAGGACAACACCGGCGATCATCATTCCCCAATTTGTTAAATTAATGGAAGTTGTTTCACAACGCGTGACGGATCACGATTGGGGAAGTCATGGAATAAATTCAACAAATATTTCAATTTATGCATTAGCAAATTGTTATCAGGATCTACCACATCAGGATTGTCTTCTATGCTACGCTGCTAGTCGAACTCGACTTCCTCGATGCCTTCCTGGTAAATCCGGTCGAATATATCTCGACGGATGTTTTCTCCGGTACGATCAATACAATTTCTTCAACGAAACTACTGATTCAGCTGAAGATAGAGTGAACTGTAGCAGCTCAATTGGAGTTGCTAGTGGACAGGAATTGGCCTCGTTAAACACATCAGCTGGAAATTTGATCGGAGAATTGACGAGGACAGCGGTGGCGAACGGCGGTTACGCCTCGGCGAATTTGAACGGAGTTTATGGATTGGCACAGTGTTGGAAAACTGTGAGTAGAGAAGGTTGTAAAAAATGTTTGGACAAAGCAAGTAGAGATATCAAAGGGTGTTTACCGAGCAGAGATGCTAGAGCTTTAATTGCTGGATGTTATTTGAGATATTCTACACAAAATTTTCTCAATGATCCATCTAGTGCTAGTAGCAGCGGTAAGTATTTCTTCTTAATTTTTCAGTGGAAATTCTATGACTATTTTTTGGGAAACTTACTTGAGTGCTCAAATTAATTTATATCTGTTTTTCTTGTTCATTTAATCAATTGGATTTTTCTTCTAAACCCTTTGTAATCTGAAAATCAGTATTTTTCGCCATATGTTCTTCTCTGATTCATATATTTCAGAGAGATTAAGATTTAAAAAAAAAAAAAAATTCACATAAGAAATGGATATTAAAAGTCCAAAAAATGTTGCTGCATCCGCCTCCGGTCAGATTTTCCTGTTGCTTTGTTGTTGGTTTTTTCTGGGTCGGTGCTTTGTTTTTATTTTGACGGCACCATTGATTGCAAATTAATATTTGAGAATTTTTGGTTGTCAAATTTAAGGAAATGGTCCCTATGGTCATTTTCAAGTTTGAACGGAAGGAAAATGATTTTAAAAAAAAATAAAAATTTAATATCTTATTTTCAGATCGTCTATACTATGCCAAAAATAAAATCTTTTATAAAACAAACACAAAATTTAAGATAAATTTATAAAAGAATACAAAAATTAATTGGCTTTTGTGCACCTGTTTTAACTTTCATCTTCTGCATTTTGTAATGAAAACGCTCTTATTTTCAGGGGTAAGCAAAGGGGTGATAGTAGCTATCGTTCTTGGAGTGACAGCTTTCAGCATGCTGGCTTTCTCTGTTGCATACACAGCTCGTAAAAGATCATTAAAGCGAAAGCGAGGTATCATCAAATGAACAAAATAAAATAGTTTTGTAACTTTTTACCAACGTTCAATGACTATATATTACTACTACGTAAAAGTATTGTAATTTTTTTGGTTGCATTGCTGCAGCACGCATTAATCTTGGCAAAATATCAATTTCATACAACAAGTCGAGTTTGAATTTTAAATATGAAAATCTTGAAAAGTCGACAAACTACTTTGATCCTTCGACAAAAGTAGGCCAAGGAGGAAATGGTTCTGTATACAAAGGGACTCTGCCTAATGGGAAGGTTGTTGCAGTTAAGAGGCTATTTTTCAATACAAGACAATGGGTTGATGACTTCTTTAATGAGGTTAATCTCATCCATGGGATCGAACATAAAAATCTTGTGAAGTTGTTGGGTTGCAGCATTGAAGGCCCCGAGAGCCTGCTTGTATACGAGTTTGTGACCAATAAGAGTCTAGACCAATACCTCTTTGGTAATTATCTTTCTTTCTTATTCCATACATAAAGAGCGAGTTTAGGAATCCACCTGTCAAGACGTCTTTTGGAGTAAAACCCAATGTGACAATTCCGTGAGGCCCCAAACGTTGGGGCAAGATGGAAAATACTTTGACAGTTGAGCCTGGACTGTAACATTGTATTGTTCTTACCTATACATTTCTTAGTATTATATGTTGTAAAAGTCGCAGACTTCTGATTGAGTTGTTGATGTTTTGTTGTAGATAAGGACAAGGTAAAGATTCTAAGTTGGGAAGAACGTTTCCGTATTATAATTGGAGCAGCAGAAGGCATTGCTTTCCTCCATGGTGGTTCAGAGATCAGAATCATCCACAGGGACATCAAGAGCTCCAATGTACTTCTTGATGAAAATCTTGAAGCAAAAATTGCTGATTTTGGGCTTGCTCGGTGTTTTGGACCTGAAAAAACTCATCTTAGCACTGGAATTGCTGGAACATTGTAAGTCACAATTCTCAAATACTTATCATTACAATTCACAAACATTGGTCCATTTTTAACTTGATCCGTGATTTTCGCTGTACAGAGGATATATGGCTCCTGAATACCTCGTAAAAGGACAGCTAACAGAGAAGGCGGATGTCTATAGCTATGGGGTGCTTGTTCTTGAAATTGTTTGTGGCAGAAAAAGTATTGCTTTTGCAGAGGACTCTGGCTCTCTACTACAAACAGTAAGAATGCTATAGATTTCTCTTAGTAGCAAAGTCACAAAACTATTTTTATCATATTTAAGTTACTGAGTCTTACTGGCATATTGATCACACGTTAATATGACCAAAAATGAGATCGTAAACCTTGTCATTTTGATTTCAGGTATGGAAGCTCTACACAACAAATCAGATAACTGAAGCAGTAGACCCTCTGTTGAAAGGTGATTTTCCGCCAGAAGAGGCATCAAAGGTCCTAAAAGTGGGGCTGTTATGCACTCAAGCTTCTGTCGCTTTAAGACCATCAATGAGTGAAGTTGTCCAAATGCTTAAGTGTGAGGGCTATCAAATTCCAGAACCATGCCAACCACCTTTCTTAAATACGAGTTTATTAGCTGGCGGTTCTATCAAATCCAGCATAAGAAGTCTAGTCTCAAATGCACTCTATAAACTTGATGATTCATCATCTTATACCAGCACCACCAATGGGTCATCAAGTATGCAAAGCTCATCAACTGGACCACACAAAAGTGAGGAATTCCTTTTAAAAGAGTCTGAAAATAGGAAATAATTGCAGAGTCTGAAAATAGGAAATAATTGCAAGGACAAACATAGACATGGACATTTTTGAGAGATTTTGCACTACATTTTTTGTACAGTAATAGAATAGTTGTCCATTTTAATGATTTATTTTGGACTTTTTGGTGAGTAATGATACAAAAAAGTGTAGACAGAAGTAGAGGGACGTATATTGTTTTCAAAGAGTGGTGTGAATTGCTTATAGCTATTCCGTTTGTCCTGACTTTTTGTCATTATGAAATGCTTTCATGTAATTAAATTGTGGATATAGACGGTTCACTTGGACCCCATTTGAGTTATCAAATGCCTGCTTAATTCGTTTTCCTCAACCACCTGCTTTTCTAGATCTTATTATATAGCTAAAATTAAAGGTGTCAAAAATGAGCTCAAACATAGATAACTTGCCTAAATTTTATGGGTTGGGCTCAACATAATTTTAATTGGATTCAATTTCAACCCGTTCAAGCCTCAACCCATATCAAAAGAATCTTCAATTGAGCCCAATTTAATCTCCAATTTCAATATGCAAATTGTGATTATTAAGAATAAATAGTAATAATATGTTAAATTATTGAGATTGAGTGGGTCAAATTGGGCGGGTCATGACCCAACTCGAATTTTAGCCCATTTGAACTCAAAGTAAATTTGGGCGGGTCATAACTCAACCTAATTTCTGTTTCAACCCATTTTAACATTCTCAATTTCAATTCAACGCGCCCGTTTGACACCCCTAGCTAAAATCTATTACGTATTGACTTGACACAGAGATTAAGAAGTAGTAAATAATAGGGATAATTTTACCAAATCACCCTTTGAATATAATTAATACAATGTATTGAAAAATGTAATAGGAAAATAACTATAATTAATGACAAGGATAAATGAGGAATTAAGTGTAAAATTATCTCTTGATTTCATAAACTGTACACGTATAGTTGAACATCCTAAAATAGTATAAGGGTAAAGTAAAAATGGATGGAGAGAGTAGATTTTATGAGAGAATTAATTAGACCAAAAAACCAAGTCCTTTTTGGATTTTGGAGGATAGGACTTTGATAAAATTCATATTTAACTTACTCCCTCTGTCCATCTTTACTTGGCCCCTATACTATTTTATGATGTCCAACAATACTTGTCCAGTTTATGAAATCAAGAGATAATTTTACACATAGTTCCTAATTTATCCTTGTCATTAATTATAATTATTTTCCTATTACATTTTTCAATACAGTGCATTAATTATATTCAAAGGGTGATTTGGTAAAATTACCTCTATCATTTACTATTTCTTAATCCATGTGCCAAGTCAATAGGGGCCAAGTAAAGTTGGACGGAGGGAGTATTTGTGTAGTTTTATTTTAGAACTCAATTATATTATGTTTATTTGTGATTTTAAATGAAGAGTAAAAATGTCAAAATCAATATCCATATATTGATTACTCCAAGAGACTAGCCACTAAACTTAATTAGCCTCGAGATAATAGATGAGAAGCTATAGATGGACAATATCAAATATATTTTAGATTTTTGTAAAATTTTTGTTTGATATTTTTATTAGAGCTTAATTAATTCAAATTTGTATGTTTTCATTTTCGTAGAGAATCCTCTCATTATTTTTTTCATTCTCAAAAAGCTCAAATTTTTAATTTTTAATTATGAACGAACAAATCTCAATTATCTCCAATATTATATTCTTTGTTCATGCTCCGTTGATTGTGCTGGTGGACCATATATAGCATTAGCAGCTAAGCGTTGGGACTTCATTTGTTTCTGGATCACACAATCCTTAAATGTCAACTAAATATATATCTGCCTCATAAAAGAGCTCACAAACATTTTAAAAAACAGAGAATGTCAGTACTACTTATCAGATAAGTGTTATTTTTGTCCAACAACAATGGTTCGTTATTGACTTTAACACATGAATAAAAAAAATATATTAAATCAACTTTATTAAATATAAATCATCTGAATATTAAAAAAATGAATAATATTTACTAATAAGAATAAAATAGCCAAAAAAATAATAAATTATTTATTAATTTTATAAGCTAAATAAGTAAAGATGATATTAGATTTGCATATTCTTTTGGTTGCCGGGAAATAAAAGTGAGGTGAAATTAACAACACGTGATCTTTTTTGTATCTTAAAATGTGATGTCTTAAAATGTGAGAAGATTGTATAAGAGTTCTAAGAAATTTTCACAGATTATAAGATTTTCAAGTTTATGAGAGAAAAATGTAACTTTTGAGACCTAAATTACATATTCAATTCAACTTTGAATCGACTTGATTTCTAATTCATAATTAAAACGGACCATTACTTTTTTTGAGCCATGATTCAAATTGGTGACATAAGAAACTAAAGTTAAAAATGATATTAACTAAATGCATATATTATAATGAGAACAATATTTTTTAAAAGACACTGTGTGAAAATCCATTGTTCAAAAGATGTAACATGAGAACGCAAATATGTAATTCAGTTTGATAAGCGTTGGGACATCAGTGTCTTTGGACCACACTATCCTTTGAATGTTCAACTAAAAATCTGCCAAAGAGTTATTGGTCTAACATAGTAGATATGAATGTAAATACTGCATTTACACTTCTTCTCCATAATTGGAAAATAAAAACCTGAAAGAGGACCTACCTCTGCTTGATGCACACATTATTCTCAAAAGGTAAAACTGTTTCTTTAGCCTTGGAAGGTTTCATATTTCGTATAATTACAACAATGGATCTTTTAGCACCCAGGCAATACTAGAATCGTTCACTGACCAGGTGTTCATTTTCATGTTAGGCAGTTATAGGGATTGTTTTTTTGTATAGTCCATTCATACCATATCGGGAAGAGCTTATGCGTAGATAGTCGAGAGCTAATATAAAAATCAAGGCCCATATACTTGATAAATCATACCTTTCTCGGCCTTTTGGCTAAGATCAAGTGTAGTATCTGTTCTTATCAGTTTAATATCTGATATGTGGGTCATTGACTCACATGATATTAACTCAATTTTTTAAGGGAGAAGTCCATCAAAGTAGCTTGCTACTTGGGTCTTCATGCGTCGCCTAGGCCTGGCGCAACCCACCAAATCAAGTACAATATTTTCAAATTCTATCCTTAGTTGAAGTGAAACACATTCAAGTTCTACTCTTAGTTGTAATTATTGTTGTTGGTAACGTAATTGATATACCACCATTAATTTGAACATTAATTCAATTCTAAACTAGGAAATAAACGTATGTTCTTTTTTTTGTGTCTTCCCACGTTCTCTTCGCCTAGTTTGTACATGGTACGACTCAAAATCTCCTCCATAATTCACTTCAATGTTACGAATACTAGAATATCTTCTTGCTAATGGGTTGCTAAGTTATGTCTAAGTTTATCTATTAAAGCAAACACTTTTTAACAATTCACAACTATGACCAATAAAAATACATATGCTATTTGAACCGGAGGCATCTATTGGATAGTGGTGTAAAAGTAAAACTTTCTAGTTTGAAAATGTCCTCATGGTTTCATTTAGCAATCTATAATCTGCTTCCTAACAGATTCACAAATTTAAACTCCGTTTCATACATATATCCGGAAGGATATAAGAGCAAATTCACCATCCACCAAATTCCCAACCACTAATTCTCGAGAATTTCATTGTTTACAATGATTGCCAGCCCAAGAACAGGAATTTCTCCAGCACGGACGCACCAAAGTATAAATAGGAAAACGATTCAACACAAAACACGAAGTGCCAGACTGAGTTTAAGAGTTTTTTAGCGATCCGCGGAATGACAGTGAAATGAAATAAGCATCCCAAAATATTTAATTTGTATAGCAAATTCTGTACCATTTTGCAGCCAGGCAATCCTCGAATCATTCACTAATCAGGTGTTCATTTTCATGTTAGGCAGGATCCGACTCGTAAGAACTTAAAGACTTTACACTTCAGAGGAGCAAAGGGCATTGTTTTTGTATAGTCTATTCAATCCCATATCGGAAATAGCCAATGCATAGATAGCCAAGAGCTGATATAAAAATCAAGGCCCATTCACCAAAGAAAGCATACCTTTCTCGGCCTTTTGGCTAAGATCAAGTGTAGTATCTGTTCTTATCAGTTTAATATCTGATATGTGGGTCATTGACTCACACGATATTAACTCAATTTTTTAAGGGGGAAAGCCCATCAAAGTAGCTTGCTACTTGGGTTTTCACGCGTCGCCTAGGCGTTGCACTAAAGCCCAGGCCTGGCGCTCCCCACCAAATCAAGTCCAATGTTTTCTAACTTATCTCGTTGCACTACAGCCCAGGCCTGGTGCGATCCACCAAATCTAGTTAACTAATTTCTAATTTTTCTGAGCATCGTCTGTAAGTACCCAAGTTAAAGTGGACCCTTCTATCTCTGTCTTCTATTTAAGCAGAAATTTCACCCTGCTCAAAAGAACTATACAAAGAACATACTAGAATTATCTGCTACATTACTTGGAATATTCAAAATCTACATTGTTGTTTGTTTTTTACCATATGAGCCAAACTTTCATAGTGAAGCAAAGGTATACTTAAAAAATTACTCCTCATCTACCACAACACTGATCTCACCTTTATCAAGCAAATCATAGAATTCCTTAGTTCTCCTCTGGTTGTTCCAATGGTGCATCTTCCACAAACCTCCCGCAGCAATTCCAAGAGCAATCCCTATCAGAATCTCTTTCACTACACTTGGACCCTTGTACGCAGCATGTGCAACATGGGAACCTGCCATTTTTCCTCTTCTTCTTTTCACGAAGGGGTATACGAACGAAAGTTGTCAACCACGATGCTGCAGTCTCAGCACCAATAAAAGAGAAAAACAAAAAGCAGCAGCAGTAAAAAAAATCACTGAACAACTTTCCCTTTTCCTTCATTCAATCCATTTGAAACACAACAAAAATCACTTTATCACTCCAAATTATCACTAATAATCAAAGGCAACTCCAATTTGTATGTATTCATGGCCGGCCGCAACTTAACTTTCAAATATCATTTTCCACTTTGAAAATAAAAAATACATTTTCTTCAAATTTCACAAAGAAATATGGCCAAACGCCCGCTATAGTAACTTGAAATCAAACATTTGAACTGTATCAAGCAACAAAAAGCAATAATCTTAACCCATAGCGATCATCTACTACAGCAAATAACCATAGAAATTGAAGAACAGGAAAAATCAGTGAAAGAGAAACCTTAGCAAGCTGATCGGTGTGAGACGGTTACGCAAACAACCAGGGGCACGAGAAAAGAGTTTTTGGCTGAATACTAGAAGACGCCAAAAGGGTAAATATTCGGTACAACGAGCTCAGTCTATTTATGGTGGTCCACAGGAGAATTGAGAACTATCCAGAATTCTGACGAAATTTGACTACCTTTTGTGTATGGCCATTTGGAAATATTTTCTCTCATTCAATTTATTTTTTCCGTTTTTGACTTGTAAGATTTAATTTTTTTTTTATATTACTATAATTTTTGAGTTTTCTAATACACGCTTGGTTAGTTATGCATTTTTTTTTTATATAAACATAAGAATTTTTAATACATGCATTAGTATGATCAAAATATATTTTGTTAGAATAAAATGGGCATTTAAACTATCCCTATAATTTATTTTGCCTATTACAATTGTCGAAGCTCTTAATTTCCTTTAGTTTAGTTATAATTTCTTTTTTTTTAAAAGGATGATGCTGAGAATATATGCGTAGCCTCGTAATATTTGTACATCTTTGATCAACTGTTAGCTAAACTTCTACGCTAGCAAAGTAAAATTTCTTTTATACCATGATACCATGGGGTCACTAAAATGATAACTACACACAAATTTTATTCATAAAATGTGACACTTGTAACTTGATAAATAAATCAAGTTACCTGTTATAAGAAGTGAGAATATAGAAATTCTCATACGTCGTAAATCACAAGGCAATACCTTCCAAAAGAACATTACGATGGAGAAAGTAATTTTATTTAACTAAGCAAAGGAGACCAAAGAAATTTCCTCTAGTGTTTTACTTCTATCTGTAGTTCTCAATATAGCTGACAAAGCAAGTCACTGGATTCAACATATTGTAGAGATCACTCAAAAAGAAATGAAAAAATGCTTTTAAACCCAAGAAAGGGATTTGGTTGGCTGACATCTCCAACTTCTACTGAAGAAATGCCCTGTTGTTCCTTGAAATTTGGAGAACGTAGAGGGTATCCAACTTTATTCCTGATAAAGTAAGCATCACCAGATGACAACAATCTTGATCTTCCCTCTGCCTCTTTTCTTGAGGTTTCCATAGAAAGATCAGTTTTTTCACTTGCAACAGGTGTGTATCCATGAAGAGTTGGATCCTCAACCTCTTCAATTTGTTTAATTGCTGCATTTTCTGTAACTTTTGTTGGAGTTGTCTCTTGAAACCCAGAGATGGAAGAATTATGCTCAGGATGGTGCATTATGAAGGTTTCATTGGCCATACTGAGTAACTCCGATTCTGTGTTCTTCACATTCTCAAAGCTGTGGAAGATCTTAGAACCCACAGGCTTATATTCGGATATCATTTCTTCATTCATTGTTTCTAATGGAACACTCCCAGTTCCAAAGGAAAGCTCACC
Source organism: Solanum aculeatissimum (assembly GCA_038996855.1). Taxonomy (NCBI): domain Eukaryota; kingdom Viridiplantae; phylum Streptophyta; class Magnoliopsida; order Solanales; family Solanaceae; genus Solanum; species Solanum aculeatissimum. The sequence goes on from JBCEWC010001990.1 coordinate 17,973, forward strand.
TGAAACAGTATAATTTGATGTCAGCCTGCATATAATCTACAGATATTTGCGCAAATGACTTTGTATTTTACCTCTCTCTCCAGCCAAGTCAATGGCATTAGAGACGGGATAGCTATATGGTCTCTGATGTTTGTTAGAAAATGGTCTATTCTCTTCTAGATCAATATATTCTGCAGATTGAATGACCATGCTGTGACATGGGACTTTGGTTCTTCTCACTTCTTCAGATACTCCTACAGCATTCTCAACAGGAAGCTGCTTCTCGCGAGTGCGCTTTCTTATGAGATTTAAAGTCTCTAATGATGGTGAACATGTACCTTTCAGTGAGGTCAAAGCAGGGAGGCTTTTAGCCTTTTCACGTATATGGTCAAATATAGTATTTTCATTTATGATTCTGCATTCATCATCTTCAACCGCAGCAGCAGGTACCACTTCATTGATGTATATAGCAGCAGAAGTCAGCAACACATTGAAGTACATAAAACACAACATGTAAGAGCTTAAATTGCTACCTTCGTCTAGATCTTCATCTATTAGCTTGAAACTGGGCCTGACAACAGAAACAGGAAGCCAGTTAGTATGCAGTGTGGAAGCAGATTCAATCTGCCATACATGTACGATAGAACAATAGAATATGGATCCTTCAGTTTCCCCAAAACAGATACCGCACAATTGTTTCATAGGGTCCCATCAAATACAGTTGGAATTTGCTAAAAGTTTAAACTTCCCTCTCCTTGGGTCTAATATTCATGCGGCAATAATCAAAATAAGAAACAAAAACTATAAAACTTAGCAGTCATATTGTCAATCATCATGGTTATCATATGCTTTATGCTGATAAAAGGAAAGTTGACTCTCACATATCCGAGCTCCAACCAGATTCAGTTAAACTGTGAGACACTTGGCATGATGCTTGAGCTGAATCTTCTGCGTCCTCTATGATGCAGAAATCATTGTTCTGGAAGGAAGAGGGTTGCTTGGTTCTGAACCTCATCACAAAATTATGGTCAATCGCCTTGATCAGTACAACCTTTTGATGGAGATCAACACCAACTGCAGAAAAATGATGTGATCTAGTCAGATAAACCTCAAGGGGAACAGTAGTACACATAAATGATACTACATAAAGAATGTGGAGGAGTTAACTAAATTCATCAAATATAAGATTTGCTTTAACAGTCAGCTTCCCTTGCTGAGGACTTGGCACCATAACTGTCTTGCTGTAAGGGCTGTAAAAGAAACCACAATATCAGTGAATATCACTACTAAATATTCACAAGAATTTCATGAATTTAATAATCTAGTTGGTATAGTTTGGCAGGTTCTCAGGCTTGATTTGGAAATGAGGACCAAACTTCTAGGAGTACCTAGGAAAGTCATCCACCCTGCAGCAAGGAAAAAAGTTTTAAATCATTCTAGTGGCTAAACAATCATAAACTAAAAAGAAACTCAACACCATTAGTTAATAAGTAGAACAGTCAAGGAAATCATTAAAAAAAGGTCAAACGTATGACTAGTCATACAGAAATAGATGCTGGACACCTAGAGAATTGAACTAATCTCACTAATAATTTGTTGGGAGCCTTCTTTTTCAACGAAAATAATGACATTCTAAATTTTAACTGATATAAACATGCTTTGACTTGTTCACATTTTGTTGAGAAGCTTTTCTTTTCTCAAGAAAAATGATGTCATTTTAAAGTGCACACTTCATTTTTAGGAATCTATTACCTTATTTTCTCATGAAACAGTAACAGGTTATCTTCTTCAACGCCAACCACCTATAAGAAAATTTTCAACTGAATGTCATTGAATAAATTCTACAATCAAACAAGTGTGGTGTAGACAATCGTGGGCAGGTGAATTGTTCCCTACAATTACCATACCATATCAGCATAATGTCGTTTAGTTGTTTGCACAGGTTGTGACAACCTAGTCAGTGTTACCATAACCTTGGACTTCCCCTGCCTTTGGCTCTCAGTTTCCTCAACCCTCATCTCAACTTCTGGGGGTAGTGATAGTAATGACTCTTTTATATGATTCCCGAAAGGATATTTTCTGCCAGTGACCATCTCTATTTTCCTTGGATCTGCATCGGAGAGCGAGGCAAATGATTTTACTCCCATTGAATGCAGTGCCTATGCAGGAGGATAAGGGTACATTCATGAGAAACCTTAGGGATCTGTCTGTTTCCAAACCATGGACTATCAGATCGATATAAACTACAAACCTTTGCTGTCACCATTCCAATACCAGGTAATTGTTTCAGCAAGTATGGACTGTCATCCCAGACCTTTTGATACAAAGATTTGGTTAGAAGTGCTGAACTCAAAGCTCCTCGATAGTTCTTCATGTATAGGAAATACTCTTTCATGCACTTCGCAATTCTATAGCCATTTGTACATATAGAGTTCATGTCCTACGTCATTAAAAGACTATTAGCCTATAGCAGTGCTTTTGGCACATGGTAATATAATACATGAAAAATTGATGACAAAACCTGGCTAAGAGATAAATCATGAACTAAAGGGTCCCCCGTTAGGCAGTCATTTGCCAAAACAAATATCTTCTCTTCTCTGGTTTGGACCCGCTTTTTTCTTTTCTCTTTGTCCCCAAGGATGTGAAAGCGGAGCCGATTGTCTTTGTCAATGTTTATGTCATTCAGGAGCTTCTTCTCACTGCGCCTCAGTTGTATCCCTTCATTAACAGGAAAGTGAGATACAACACTTGTAATTACTCAAAAATGTTTTAATTTGTGGAGTATGAGAAGATACAGCTAAGTTCCTCAGCACGGCAAATAATTTGAAGTGCATCTTCTATGCTACAGTTTCCAGGGGATTGCATGATGTGCTTCATCGTGTCGAATTTTAGATAATATTTCGTCATCAACTTTCCAGGTTCTGCATATACATGAGGTAGAAATTAATATTACCAACATGGATATAAGATTACACTGCATTCTGAAATCTACATACCAAGAGGTTTTAAGAAGAAACCATCTTCATCTGTCCAAATCAATTGATACCTTGACAACTCATTTACATTCTGAACACAAATATCTGGAAAATATATTTTAAGTCAACACATATGGCTAAATAGACTTGATAGAACTTCATAGTTTACCAGTGGCACTGATCACCTTGCATATGCCTCTCTAAGCGGTCGCCAGTTAGCCCCTTCCTTACTGCATATTTCTCTGGATTCTATATTTTGACTGAACGTTGTTAGGAACTAAAATTTACAGACATTCCAGATAGATCATGTTCTCCATCAATTAGATCAGGAAGATATACCTTTTTTATTCTTACATACAAAAATGAGCATTTCATCCATTCAATTGCTCCTGTTATATCTGAGACGGTCAGTTGAACAATCTCTGCTGTTAGGTGCTCTGTAATACATGGAAGCAATCTAAAGAGAAAGAAAACCACATCAACTTCTTGGTTACACAGTCCTTGCTTGCACCAAAGATTGAAAAGCATCACTAAATGACAAGATGAATAGTTACATACTGTGACTCCACCATTTCGCATCCATTTAATAAATTCTCGTACAAGTGAACCTAATGTGTAAAAGAAGGTTCAGATAGGAAAATAGCAGTAATAAGTACGGCAGATAAGCTTGACTGCAGGGAAAGAAAAGAAAACATAAAATTATTCTGTTAAGTTAAATTTTCATAATGCAGTGAACATTATCTGTACCACAATAGATGACTCACAGTTTCTTTTCTGGTCATGATTATGACCATTCCTGTGTCATCAAATGGTGGTCGACCTGCTCTTCCTGACATCTGCAATAGTTGAACAATATATAGCTCTTATTTGAAACTAACAATCATTTTACTTTGGGTTTCCAAGTGCAGACAAAATCATGTCTGAAATCGACATGCAGTACAATTTTGTATCGCCGAATACAAATGACTTATCGAGGAACCCCAGGGATGAGTAGCATACCTGCAGGATGGTTGATCTGTCGTATTCCATGTAAATCCCTTTTTCCTTATTGCTGGAATGAACATGATAGAATTACAAAGATGACATCTGATTTATGAACAAATTAGAGAATAGCATGTGGGCATACAAGTACTGAGTCGATTTAATCACAACAGTATGTGCTGGTAAATTAATTCCATGGGCAAGAGTATTTGTAGTGCACAGCACTTGAATATCACCATTCAGAAAGAGGCCTTCAATGAGGTTGCGGTCGTTCATGGAAAGACCACCATTGTGATAACCAACTGCATAACACAGATAACGAATAATCTGCCTGCAGGGTCTAGGCTCAATACACCTACATATTCAACTTCCCACCGCAAAGGAAAAAAGAGAGAATGGAAAACACATTTGTGTTTCAATCAGGGGTCTGATAGGGCCACAACAAAAGGTAGGGAGGACAGTACGTACCACCATAAAGAATATAAGACTGCATTTGTTTGTCACTACATGATAGTGAAGCTTCCCTCAACCTTTCTTGTTGCTCTCTGCTTTTGAGGAAAGGATTTGAATGACCAAAGGTCATTGCTGTCTGAGAGAGCTGTTGTGCTGCCTCTTGTGCTCCTTTTCTGGTTGAGCAAAAAACTAGAGCAGATTTTCCTCTAGAATGTTGCATGAGAATCTCTGTACAAACTCTCATGCTTAGTGCTAGACATTGTATAGAACATAGTAAAGGAGTATAAATTGAAACTAGGAGGTATATGATGTCGCAACAAGCTTCTTATGCTTACCAAAGACATAGTTCTGTAGGCGCTGGAAAAGAAAATCAAACAGTATAGTCAAGATATTAAGAGGTATTTCAAGGTGTAATAATGAAAATCCCTAACCACCCTGTAAAAAAGATGCTAAAATTTGACAAAGCAAGACATGAAACTGGAAAGGAGTGGGGAGACATTCAAAACTTTTATTTGTTGAAAGGGGTGAAGAGAGACATTAACAGAATACTGAAAAAGAAAAGCCCGCAAACAACATACCTTTTCAAATAGAAAGTCATTCTTCGCCGGAGTGTATCCTGCAGACAAAGGGTTGGCAATGCAGAACTTACAAAGATTAGGCAATGGTTACCGCAGAGGCATGTTGGTGCACTTCCTACAATTGCCACCACAGAGGCATGTTGGTGCACTTCGTACAAAGGCGTTTGATGCATTTTATAGGCATTATATCGACATGTATGACTCAGTGTCCTCACTGTACTAATCTCTCATTTTATCAGAAAGTATCCTCTCCCAAAATGAAGTACCTTGTCATTTACTTGGCATTTGGTTCACAATATTATCCAACTCAAAGATCTAACTGGGACCTGCTTTAACATTTTGTTTGAACTCACTTTTACAATTCCTTTTTTTTAGGTTCTACACTTACATTATTATAAATTCAAACTCCAAGCGTAGCCTGCCCACCTTCCTAACTGGTACCAAGGAATGCGGATTTTAACTTTTTAGATCTTAAATTGCAGAAAGTGAAAAAATGACACCTAATTTGAGATAAGGTAATGCTAAGCACAAACTGCTTTGACTAATTGAGTTAGGGTGTAAACTAGGACTGAATCAAATAGAACATTCATTGCAAGGATAAGTAAATACCAAAAACTTTGGTAGTCAACTTCACAGGTCTCATTTCTTCCCCAAACCTGCATACTAGACAGTGTCATATATAGAATTAAAGTGATACTTCCTTTGATGAATAAGAAGATGACATTTATATTGAATTCTACCTTTTTACTCCTTGCCGGGGGACCATGAGCCATTCTGCTGCATAAAGTGAGACTTACAATCAAACTACTATATCAGTGATTATCATGAAATGTTGGCTTGTTTGAACTGTTTGAAATTTACCAAGGTCGTCAATGTTGGGAATGGTTGCAGAAACAGCTAAAAAACGGACATTAGCTAGAGCACTTGATTTCAGTTCAGGTTTGCGAGAAAGCATTTTAATTCTACTGACAATTGCCTCCAAAGCTGCTCCGCGAGATTCATTCAACAAATGGACTTCATCAATTAGCACCAACGCAATATCACCAAAAAAGCTCAGGCCTCCATCATTTATGCGATAACGAGTCACAGCATCAAACTTCTGCAGAAAATAGCAAACTCAATGAGGAACACATAGTTAGCCAAGAAACAGAAAAAGAGTGATGGCTGGTTTTCATCTATAGTCTGACCTCAGGAGTGGTAAGAATTACATCAGCGTCCTGTATATCCGTGATTTTGTAGTTCTCATTGTCCCCTGTCAGTTCCAAGCAATTTATCCCCCATGAACCAAGCTTCTGGTTCCAACTACGAAGCTTCTCTTGTATCAATGCTTTTGAGGGTGCAACATAAATCTATATATCAGAATAAAAAAGGAGGTTGCAGTAGTGTTAAATGACTAAATGATGGGGAAAATTTCCAATGGCTACATAATCATCTTTGCACGGGCAGAGTAGGTAAAACTGGCAAACATCATTGTGACCCTGACTGACATGCAATTTGAAACAATATATCAATCTACAGGACGTGAATAGGAATGATCAACAAAACCATGCATTATTGAGTTGCAGTAACTCTTTCATCCCAAAGTATGATCCTTTTGGTGCTTGGAAATGTCAGATAAATAGTTGTAGCAAAAAGAGAGTCTGAAATAAGCTAGTAATATGAAATAAAATAGACAAGGCATGCAGCTAAGGCATCATAAAATGAAAGTTTCCCAGCACGTTTGACTTCTCCCATTCAATGAATCATTGTCCTTGAAATTGCAAATTCAGTAATCTACTAATCTTGTGCGAAACACTGATAGACACTTACAGCCTTCAGAGACCCCTTAGTGTGAATAAATTTTCCCTCTCCTGAGATAAACCTTGAGAGAAGCCTCAAAATGCATAGTTCAAAAAGCACTGTTTTTCCACTTCCAGTTGGTGCTGAGATTACCATATTCATATCCGACAGGAAACAAGCTGGAAAACATTCACTCTGCAGCGAGTTAAAATATCTGCATGTAGAAACAATTGTACTTGAAACACTTCCAACTAGTTGGGGATACTAAAGAATGTAATACAATGATAGCCTACCGCAGATGTGAATGATGATCAAACAGACACTTGTCTGCTTGATTTGTGACCAAGAGCAAATAAAAAGAGCCAGCAATCAACATTGAGGCATTTCTAGGAGTCTGGAAACCAGCGTTTGAGCTCCATGACTAGTCTATGTGCAGTGACTTCCTAAATGATTTACGTTACAACAATAACTACTACGAGGTCAGTATATGATTCATATAACCTTGTATTACTACTATTAGCCATTTTTCCTAAAACCTATGCACATTCATTCGGGCCCATTTCATTCAAACACTCAATTATTTTACCTCAAGAAATTAAATTAGTGGATCTCTTTATTAGAGGCTCTCTATATCCCACTTTTATCCCTACACATACTGACATACATACGAATTTCAGGCGATACCCATATCTCAATAGGATAGTGTGTAACTTCAACATTTCAAGGATTCCAGTACAATTAGTGCACTTGAGCATTCAATTCACTGTGTCGACTAAGAGAAACTTTAAGAAAATTTTACACAAAATATCTCAAACAAACAATAAAATTTCCTAGCACTCAGAGATAAAAAGGCGCATAAAAGTTAGATTGATAAGATACTGAAAAGAGTACTACCTGAAACTGAAAGTTGAACGGAAAACAGGAGGCAAGTCCAATACAGATTTAAGCGTATAGCCATCCATGATTATCAAATTTCCTGATAAAAATGTACAACAGATTTCACCTCAATCCGAAAGCAAAAATACACTAGAAAAACAGATAATCAGAATCAAATTATTATCGATCATAATTATCATTCATGATATAGATTACCGGCTGCTGAATTGATGAAGTCATGAAAGGATACTAACCAGAATATTTATGTCTATATCCGTTTTGATTGCTATATTACCTCTTTTTCTCTTTAAATATCTGAAACTAACAACATTATGAAATACTTACTTCGCACTGTACAGTCAAAATTGGAGAAGACAAACCATTTCAACTCAACTGGCGATTCTACTGCGACAAATCAGCAATCACTAGAGTTCCTTTGTTGAAGAACTTGGAAGAAGAAGAAGAAAAATTCAAAGATAAAGAGTGAATGAGTGAATCTAGCTCGTCGTGAAATAGATCGCTGGGAATTCGACGGAGAAGAAAATGGGGATAATTTGAAATTGGCGCGGATTTAAATTAGATGGTTTTTTCATTGGAATTTGAAATCAATGTGGGGCCCTGTAAAAAAACTCAAATAAAATTTTATACAATTCACTAATAATCTTTTTGGCCCCCTACGTTTTTTCTTTGTAGTTAATTCAGAAAATTTATCCTTTTTTTACAAAAAAAAAAAAAAACATATGCAATGATATGCAAAATTTACCACTTCTTATAGGCATTTACAACTTACAGATAACCAGTGTTCCTGTGTCAATATATCATCTTTCTTGAAATATAAAATGATAGAATAATCAAAGAATATTGATCTAGAGGGCCTTTGCCTTTTGGGATGAGTCATTCTTCCCTTTTTGTTTCTACTGCCAAACTCTTCTTTCCTTCTTACCAGCCTTCTTGTTTTTGGGTGCAGTAGAAGAAAAAAAGCCACGATCTGATAGATATACATCGAAATCTACCTTCGACTACTATGCCAAGGGATTGGAATTAGTAAAGAGAGAGCTTTCCCTACTTGTATGTCAGTTCCACTTTACAACTTAAGGCAAGCATTTCTGCAGCAATGATTTCACACGCTTACTCCACAAAATCACTTATACACTCCATTTACGAGGAAATCAATGCAAATCTTGGATTTTCAAATTGAGAGTGACCAAGAATTCTCACAATTTCTTAGATTGATGGACCCAATTCAATTCAATAAGATCCTGCGTTCACATTTTCTACGCCAAGAACCTCCTCTAAAACTCTTTGATCTCTGATCTGTATCTGGCATCATTTAGTTGTTCTTCATAACTTGACACAATCTATGTGAGCAACATTTCTGACCTCATTAGTTCCAAAACCTCGTATATTTCTGTGGAGTCATTGTGAGAACCATCCTGGGAATAAAAGAAATGGGGTTGGCTCCGCACTTCTATCCAACTACACCCCCCGCTTTTCCTCAGTCCTTTTTCCTTCATTTGTTTTCTCATGTGTGAGACATCTAGCCATCTTCCAGCTGAAGCATAAACATTTGACAGCAACACATATCCTTCAGGATGCTTTTCAGCCAGCTCTGAAATCTTTTCCGCCACCCTTTCTGCCATTCTCTCATTTCGGTATGTTTTGCAACCACTTAAGAGAGCTGCCCAGGCTTGAACTTCTGGTTCACAGGGCATGTCCAAAATGAACTTCTCTGCTTCAGAAAGACGTCCCGAACGAGACAGCATGTCCACTAGACAGGTATAGTGCCTATCATTTGGCTGTATGTTATAGACCTTTTCCATTGAATTGAAGTAACGGAGTCCTTTATCTACTAGACCACAGTGGGAGCAAGCAAATAAAACGGCTAAGATAAGCAGCTCATTAGGTGTAATGGACGTGGTCCGTTCAAAATTTTCAAATACAGCAAGTGCTTCCTCTGCAAAGCCGTTTTCTGCAAGCCCTTGAATCATAGCTGTCCATGAAATCTCGTTGCGTTTGGGCATCCTTTTGAAGATTTTCTTAGCACTTTCAACATCACCGGATTTGGCATACATATCCACAAGGGCAGTGTCGACAAAAATGTCGAAGTGAAAACCAAGTTTAATTGCCTTACCATGTGAGATCTTCCCCCTCTCTAGTGAAGCTAAGCTCGCACAAGCACATAAAACGCTAGAGAAAGTAGACTGACTTGGTCGTTCTCCGGACAGAAGCATGTCACCGTAAATTTCAAAAACCTTGTCAAATTTTCCATACTCCAAATAACCTGTTATTAATGAATTCCATGAGATGTAATCTTTTTGGGGTATCTTGCCAAATAGCTCCTTGGCTTCTTCGAGCTGGTTATTGAGACTATAGCCACTAACCATCGAATTCCAACAAACAACATTTTTCTCCAAGATCGAGTCGAATGCTACACGTCCATCTTTGGTGCTTCCACATTTGCAGTACAGGTCAACGAGTGAGCTACCAATGTAAGCATCTCTCTCCAACCCGATTTTTAGTATATGCCCATGAACAGTCATTCCCATTACAGAAGCTTCCAGGCTGGCCAAGGCACTTACTACGCTAGCAAAACATGACTTATTTGGTTTAAACCCCTGTTGGACCATGCGAGTGAAGAGATTCACTGCCTCTTCTGCATCACCACTCTGGCTGTACCTTGAGATCATTGTACTCCAAGAAACTTCATTTCTTTCTGGCATCTCATCAAAGACACGACGAGCTTCTGCCAATTCTCCCATCTGAACGTACATGTCTAGAATCGCTGTCCAAGAAACGACATCCTTAGTCTGCATCCTATCAAAAATTGTCCTAGCTGAAACAGTATCATTTAGTCTCAAGTGAAACGTGATCAAAGAATTCAAAATTGACAAGTCATGTTCATAGCCAACCTTAACAATCAAACCCAATACACACTTTCCGAAATTAAAGTCACGCAGCTCTCCACATGCTCTCATAATGGAAGTAAAAGTGACAGCATTAGGCATAACCCCAGATTGAAGCATCTCCAGAAACAACTTCATGGCTTTCAAACTTAACCCATTTTGAACAAGCCCACTTACAACTGCTGTCCACGAAAAAAGATTCTGAAATGGGTTTCTCTCAAAGTACAAAATTGCCTCTTCTACTTTTCCATACCTCAACATCCCCGAAATCATAACTGTCCAAGAAACTTCATTTCTCTCAGGCATTTCCTCGAACAGCCTACGAGCGTTGTCAAGCTTTCCCCATTCAAGATTAGCACTAATAAGACAATTACGCACAACTAAGTTGAACCCATCAAACTCCTTCAGCATCTGATTAATCTCATTTGGTTTTCCAGATTTAAGGTACATAATAAGCAACTTTACGGCAATGTGTTTCTGAGATGAAACGCCTTTTTTCATCAGGTGCCCATGAAAGATGGTCCCCTGGACTATTAGTCTCTTTTCTGTGAAGTCATTCAAAATGGAGACGATCTTGTGTACATTATCTTTCAAGTTAGACCTCATAATACTTCTCATGCTAATTTTTCTTTGGCTCTGTCTACTTGGTTAATAGTATCTGTAAAAAGCTCAAAAGTGCAACGGGATCTCCAACCAAAACATGAAAGAACTTGTAAAAATTTTAAACAGAATGTGATAAAAAATTGAGGTTAGCAAAGAAATGTTAAAAAGATTATTCACATTATTTATACAAACTTAGAAGCAGTGCTCTTTATTTAATCTTTCTACATTATAATTTAGTTAAACTGCAAAACGGCATAGTCGAAACGACATAAAAAAAACCCCTTTCAAGGGCCAAGACGATGTTTAAGAACACAGGGCCCAAATGCTAACAAGCCCACACAACGAAAAATTCCAACTTAGATTTGGTAGGGGCCGCGCGAACGCAGGCCCCCGCTTCCACAAATTATGACGTAGGCTCGGCCACTTGGGCCGACCTTAGGCGGGCGCCCTTCCAAAGTGCAATGGAAGTCACCAGCCTAGGCCATGGGCCTTAATGATCACCCATTGACCCCGTCCAGGTAAGTATGTTTCTTCGTTGCTCCTCCATTTCCTTTTATATCACTACAGCACCTGCCTGCTTTCATTTCCGCCGATGTGGGATGAAGCTTACATACACTTCGGAGTTCGGACTTTTTCCACCTTCCATCCCTTTGTTATCTTGTCTGAAACGGAGCATTTTTCCTTCGTTTTTTTTTTATTCTCTCTAAACCATAAATGCAGTAGTAGCTTACAAAATACGAGTATATAACTGTTTGAAATTTGCCAGAATGTTTGAGCTTTTACAAAACTTTTCAATATGAATGATCTCCATTTTCCATTAGCCCTGCCTTTTCTTTACAGCCAAATACTAACGGCTAAATTAGAACCTAGAATCACTTCGTCAAACTGTATAATTCATTTCTTCTTTTATATAATTGTATGTTATTAATAACAATTTTATAAGCAGGACAAACTCCAGGCAAATCATGTTCAAATTAGTGACCAACAACAACATATCCCGTAAAATTCCACCAATGGGGTCTGCAAAGGGTTAGTGTACGCAAACTTTATCATTACCCGTGAGAGTAGAAAGGTTATTTCTAAAAGACCCTCAGTTCAAATGCAGCTATTCTAGATATAAAGAAGAAAATATAGCATGTCACTAGAAAACAGTGCAAACACTCCTAGAAGGGACCAACAATCTACTAGGATAGATTGTTGAAAACAATAATAAGTATTGATGGATATGAAAAATAAGAACTACAGTAATGCAACTAGTATGCTAGCAAACACCAATCACTCTAAGCAAGACAATATTACACTACCTACTACCTTCCATCCTTATACATGTCCTCCACATCTTCCTATCTAAAGGCTATATGCTTGGTAATCTGAAGCGTGAATTAGTAACCAACGAAGAATAATTTTGATGCTGCTTTATCCATTTTGCACAACACTATGTATGGTGCCAGATTCAAATGCAGACGCCACGGTGCAGCAGTGAGCATGGTCATCATGAATCACAGATCCTAAGCATTTCATCATGAAAAAATGAGCATTCTTCTTATTGACGAGAAAAGCTAAATACAATACCCACAACAATTTCAGCTACAACCCATGTGAACAAACTCCTTGTTGATTTATGGTAATGAGTACAGGAAGAGACTAAAGCACACTACTAGACTGCAATATTCTCAAACCAAATATTTTGAGGAACAAAAAACAACCCACCGGCAGCTGATGAGCAGCCATGACTTCAGTAAGACACAAGGGTGATTTACAACAGTTAAATGATTTTAAAAAGACAGGATAATCAGAATAGTAGTCCAGCATCAGCAACTCTCCATCAGCTGTGGGGAGTAACTAAGCATCCTCCAATTGATATTTGTATTTGAAATGCTATTACTAACTCCCAAATATCAAAATTCTGGGAGATAATTGAAGGTACTGTCAAGCGGCAGTAACTCGGCATACATGATGAATAAGTCAACTGGCATTTTTTTTTTATTTGCACCGGGTGTCTGAGTCTCTTAGAGCCCCGACTAATCCCGGGGGTGCACAGGCCCTCGGCAAGGATTTTCCCGCAAGTGTACCACGGTTAATTCAGGTTTTACCCAGTCCGATGGCCCTCAGAAATTGCTTGCACCCAGTGGGTAATAAGTCAACTGGCATCAGCAACAAATTTTCTCTAGTAACGAAGTCTTGCTAAGCTTCATAAGTATGTTACTGACGGAGCCGACATTTTCCAGTTCCAGCACAAACTGAACACTCATCTGCTTTCCCGGCAATATGACTTAGGCAATGATTGATCCTATCATTCACAACATCCTGTAATAATGATTTCCAAGAATTAAAATTTTAACCTACAAGCTTTCTATAGAAGAATTTCAATGAGAAAAGATTTAGCTGGTTTTAAATCAACCTTCTAGGATTAAAATTTCAAACAAACAGCTTTAGTATGGAAGGATGTCAATGCCAAAATATCTGACCATTGCAGTCTCTCCATGAAAGAAAAGTTGCTAGTTACATGAGTAATAAGAGTGTTGGGATTTAAATGGGATGCAATAAAGCCATTCTCACAAAAGAAACTCAGATTGAACAAAGCATTCAGTAAAAAACAGAATTCTAATACAAGTGTCAGTGGCCTAGGAGAAAAAAGGCAACTGCAAACCAATTACAATAACAAAAGCCCTAGTTAGGCAAGAAGTGCTATAGGGCCAGTGACATAGGAAAGAGGGGAGTTTGACCAATTATAAGGGCAAGTGTTGGTTGATCTCACTGGCTTTAATGCAAACTATGGAGTAGGAATAAGCTAAGGTTTCAATATTGCTGGAACCCATATGTAAATGAAAAGAATAAATAATGAGAAATCAAAGCTAGTGAAGAAAGAAATCTTACAACAAGTAATTCATGAAGGCCAAGAGGTGCTGTAATGACATATGATACTCCTGGATGCTCCTTTGCAGCTTCAGCTGTTAAAGAAGGAATATCCTGAAAAGAGAAGATCATAAGCCTTTTCACCAAGCTCCTTGGCTTTAACTATATCTCGAAAAGAGAAGATCATAAGCCTTTTCATCAAGCTCCTTGGCTTTAACTCTGATATCAGATCAAGACCTAGCACTATACATCATTGACAAATTCTACATCGCTGGCACAACTTAAGAGTGCAGACTACATGAAACGAAAGCTACCTGGTTCCAATGTCGTCCAGGAGAAAGGAAAAAGGGGCTCACAATAACTCGCCGTGCTCCTTGTTGAACGCATAAACTAAATGTGTCTCTAATAGATGGTTCTGCTAGCTCCTTAATATCATAAAAGAGATATAGAGCAAAGATGAAAATTCCAACTTTTTTTAGAAGACTAAAAAGAGAGGACAATAGAGAGATTAAAGATGTGTTTGGAACGAGTATTCTTAAGGCTAGGGAAATAAATATATATTTGTATTTGAAGTGCTCATGACATCATTATGTGTTCCATTTTTCCAGTTTTTGTTTCATAATAGGTAGATTTGATATCATTTGAACTACTGATAACTTCTTTTCTGAAAAAGTTTGAATTATTATTTTCCATTGCCTTGGCTTTTAACATCCAAACATTAGGATTTTATTACTACTACCACATTCTTAGTCCTACCACCACTTCCCAGTCCTACTAAAAGGATTCCTTTATCCTCTCAATCCTTGTTATATTTTCCCAGATTTTCTCATAAGATATATTTTAAGATGATTTTCTTATTCGCAAATTTGATACCATTTCTATTTGTTTATTTTCTAAAAAGGTATATTTTTCATTTTTTATTTTCCTTTCTTTTGCTCTTTAACATCCACATACTTCTAGACTTCTCATTTCTTGTCCTTTTCCATGGCATTTTTCCTTCCTCTCAGTATTCTAATCCCAAACAGTGCAAAAACAAAGACAAACAGATAAGGAATCAAGACTGAAACGACAAATCATACAAAGAAGGGGGATAAAACATTCTTACCATGTGTGCAGGCTCCACAATGGGGTATTTGGTTCTCTCTCTAAACATTGCCACAAATTTATCTGACAGATATCATCAAAACTACAAGTATAAACAACTCACAACAAACCAGCAACAAATTTGAAAATAAAAATAAAGGGGGCCAGAAACTAACTTAGCATAAGATTGGACTCATTTCTACGAGACCCATGATCCACAATTATCACTCCATCGCCTTCTTCTATCCCATTCGACCCCTCCCTGTTTGAAGTGGCCATATGATATCGTTGAGGTAAATATTTGGATTTTGAAGGACCCCTATGCAATTTTACAAATTCAGGAACTGCAATTCCTGGCTTTCTAGCTGGGTATGCACTGGTTGAGCTTTCATCATTTCAACAACAAAAATGAAACATCAATTTAATCATACGAACTTCCAGTTAAATATGCCTTAAGCACTACTAATACTAATCAAGAATCAAACTTTATAATACTTACAACATGAACAATCTGTTACATTAAAACACAAGAAAACTATAAATTACCTCCTCAAACTGAGATGAGATTGTAAAGACAACAAATCCATTCAACTTCTTCCAAGGACGCTTCAATATTCTTCCATTTTCCGCCTTTCCGGTACTAAAAGATAAAATGTAAAAGCCCAACTGAATCAGGAAACATTGATTCTTACAGCCCAAACATAGGAGAAAGCATGAAGGTAAAATTACACAGAGAACTAAACTTAAAAAATTACACATAGGAGAAAGCATGAAGGTAAAATTACACAGAGAACTAAACTTAAAAAATTACAAAAAAAATAGTGCTCGTTGTATAGACATGTATAGTCGGTGTATATTTGTGTATCATAATGTATATGTTGTGTATAGTCAATGTATAAGTAATATACATTGTATAGAAGTGTATACTTTCTGTAACTTTTGACGAACCATATTGTATAGTCATATATAGTTTCGATGATTTTGGGCTATTTTTTATGTAAATAAAATATGAGCTATTTTTTTTGTAAACATTTTACTTTTTTGTATATAAATGTAATTTACCCAAGCATTAAAGCCCTTTTTGAATGGTGTAACAGGTCACAAGGTCCGTATATAGGATGGCAATGGGGCAGGGTCAAGCGGGTTGAGTTCAACCCACAAATTTTTTAATGGAAAAAATATATGATATAACAAACAGTGATATGTATTTAGAGTGTTTAGCTATTCTTAGTTATACATAAGATATCTTAAGCTATTCTCTTTTTTCTCTATTCTTCCTTTTATATTCTCTCTCATAATGCCTAAATCAATGAGATTTCTCTCAATTTATTTGCAGATTACTATCAATTGCATGTTTTGTTTTTAAATTATGCTTCTTTTTATGAGGTAACTACAAACACATACATTTGGTCACTTTTTTAAAATTGTACTAGTTTCTAGGTACGTGCTTTGCTCGTGTAACCCATACTAATAAGTATATTATAATTTACCTACCATTAATCTAATAATACATATTTCATCTTTGAATATGTAGAAAAAGAGTAACCGTTCTATCAAATTTATTTTTAAAGGTGATATTACAAATACAAAAAAACAAAAGAAAAGAAGAAAGAAGCACATAAGCAAGACAAATAATTATTCTTATTTGTTTTTGTCTTGATAATGAAAATTAAAACAAAATGTAATGCAACAAACAATCTGCTTTTGACCATACAAAAAAATAAAATAAAGGCAAGTTAGAAACAAAGTAACAATTCAACTATATAAATAGAAATAAAGAAGTCTCATCATAATTATTTTTAAAAAAAAATTGGGGGTAGGGGAAGGGGAAATTGAGAGGGGGAATACAATGGAGAAAATTACACTGAGTGCCCCAAAAATGGATTGGTCTTGATTTTTTTACCCGTAATAAGAAAAGTGTTACAAAAATACACATTTTTTAATTTTAAGTTGACCAAATTACTTTTTTGTCCTTTCCTTTCTTGTCCATGAGGCATAAGTAGGTATTGTCTCAAAGGCAAGAGTTATAGCGTAGCTCAGAACTTATATTGAGCGCAATAGTGCAACATCTTGCTCATGGGGCATAAGTTATTCTTGTTGCTTCTAAGTCAAGTGTTTTAGTATATTTGATAAGTTATACTTACATTCAATAACGTAAGATCTTGCCTATAAGACAGAGTTATTTTTTTAAAACTTATACAAATTGTTTGTTAGATCCATAATTAAAATAAGATTTTTTTTTTTTTTTGATAAATGTTTTTTTCAATAAATAACTCAAAGGCAAGAGTTATAACATGTTCAATAAGTTATATTTACATTCAAAGATGCAAGATCTTAACCATCAGATATAAGCAGGTATTGTCTCAAAGACAAGAGTTATAGCGTATCTCAGAAATTATACTGAGCACAGTAGTGTAACATCTTGCCCATGAGGCATAAGTTGTTCTTGCCTCCAAGTCAAGGTTTTTAATGTTTCTGATAAGTTATACTTATATTCAACAATGTAAGATCTTACCTATATGACATAAGTTAATTTTATGAAATAGTTGAGGGGCAATTTTGTCTCAATTTTTTTTTTAAAGGAATTGAGGGTATTTTTGCAAAGTCATCCTTATTGGGGGCATTTTATAAACATCATCCCCTAAAAGGGGTATTTGTGAACTTTTCTCATTCCCCACAGTCTCATCATAATTTCAATCTCTACAAATAAGCATAGAATTAAGACACCAAACTCAAATTTTGTCTATCCCAGGATTGTACAAGGGAGACTTCACAATTTTCCCTACAAATTGCGATATTTTTTCACTGATTTAGAGCTCGCACACACAAGAATTATAGGAGTAGCGCATATGAATCTTTTTTGAAAGATTTAAATTTATAAGGCAAGATTTGTAGTATATGAAAAGTCACATAGAAATTTGAAAGGTCAAATACTATTTAACAAATATATAAAAAATAATAATAATAAAGCATGAACATTAACTTTGTAAGATACATGTATCTACTTTTATTTCTTGGCTTCAAGGAGTAATTACCTATTTGTATTCTTTATCTATTTAATGTAATCCCGTTTATAATATTTTGAGGTATTAAATAAATATAGTTAAGGTATTAAATTGATAGGTTTATCATGAATAATCACTTCAAAATAAATTTTATTGTCATATTAGTGATATGATGATAGGTATTTTTATTATATTTTTAATATAATATAGGGGCAAAATGATAAAGAACCCTTTCAATTACCTAGATAAATGAATTAGTATATGAAACAATTCATTGTAACTAACACTTTAATTAATGACTATTTCTTTGTTTTTCTAATAAATAACTTACAATCCAAAAAATAATTAATATATTATTATTTAATATTTAATTAATTAGATATTTAATTTAGTATAGGGGCAAAATAGTAATTCAATTTTTCATCTTTAGACCTTCCCACTTTTAGTAATAACTAGTTTTTGAGTACGCATTTTGCGCGTGTAACACATACTAATAAGTATATTATAATTTATACTACCACTAATCTAATATTACATGCTTCATCTTTGAATAAGAAGAAAAAGAGTAACCATTATATCAAATCTATTTTTAAAGGTGATATTACAAATACAAAGAACCAAAAAGAAAAGAAGAAAGAAACACATAAGCCAGACAATTAATTATTCTTATTAATTTTCCAAATACAATACCTTTTATCAATTTTTTTTACCATATATATTTTATAATTTCTTAAAATTTCACGGTTCAAGAGATTAGAACTTCAAGATGAAGTAGAATTTTCGTTCTTGTAGGCAAAAGAAGTTTTGAGATTGAAAATCTGAGTTCTTCTATCATTATTGTCTAATTAAAACAAAATAAATATAAAATAACTATATATAGCCAAGAGACTAAATCTGAATAAATTACAAAATAATAAGGAAAGAATTTATTTAAAGAATAATAAGAATCGTATGCTTTAAT
>JBCEWC010001991.1:0-36999 GCA_038996855.1 Solanum aculeatissimum
TATGATGGCTTGATCGAGAGCCTTCGGGTTCTCCTTCGCCATGTCACATCTAGACCCCCTGATCGGGTCGTGACAAACCTTCCCTTGATCCGGTTTGGTTGATTAGACGAGAACATCTCAATTGAATCTTGTTAATTACCCCTTTCCTATTCATTACTTCCTTGATCCGACAAGTAACACTAGGCGAGTTCTAACGTAGGCCTTTGTTAAAAGGCAGTTAAAGTGAAGAGGATTAATTAATACAACCTAGCACACCTTCCAAAAATTACATAATATTTTATTTTACCTTGTTAGTTCTTTATGGTTTCCACAATTCTAGTTGTGGATTTAGCTATGCATGATCAGTCTAAATGCAAAAATTATGAAGTAGAATAACATAATTGAACACTTACACAGATGAATTAAGAATATGAAATTCAACTCTTCAATTAAAATCACAAGGTTAAATAAAGAACACACTCTAATATTTTTCCTTTCAAAATATGCTAAATCCTAAGTGTATCCTCTAAAACCTTGTTCAAACTTTGTGACTGCTAAAAACTTAATGAAAAATAACCTAAAAATCTATTTATAATATATAAAATACAAATGCAAAACAAAATAGAAAAATTATGTCGGCACCATCTACGAATGAGTTCATGACTCGTGCTTTACTCTACGACCCGTACATCGGAGTTTCGTGGATTGTAACTGAAATCTAGAGACTACTTCTATGAGACATTTCCACGGGCCATGTAAGATTCTACGGTCCGTAAGAGGTTTTGCCTGATGACCTTTTTAGAACTTCTCCACTTTCTGATCCTTAGGGCACAAACATACTCTACGACTCATGGATCAATCTATAACTCGTTTGCTTCCCTCGTAGAGTTTACTTCAGAAATTCACCCTTCATTGGAAATTGACATGAGACCCCTTCTACTGCTCATGAACCTTTTCATGACCCGTAAAGAGTTCTGTGGATCTTCAGATTTTGCTGTTTCAGCCTACTTTGTCCAAAAATCATGCCAAAACTAAAATTCTGCAAAACAAACACAAAACGCAATCAAACCTACTAACATCACTTTGAGAACACATAAAATTCTAAGTTTTAAGCATTAAAAATATTGCATTTCGACAGCACATTAACACCCTCAACTTAAAATTATTGTTTGTCCTCAAGCGATAGACTTAATCTAGATAAGCAGAACAGAGACACACAGACTTCAACCCAGTAGTATAGACTTTATCGAAATCTAACACAGATACCCACACCTCTTTTCAAATACACACTATATAGTTATCCAACAAATCAATGCAGACCAATATATCCAACAGTGCAACTATGATAAGTTATGCAACCATAAACAAACAACACTCACTAACTTAGTCAGACATCAACAATGCAATGTAAGTGCCCTCACAAAAAGAAGCAGCATTCCTCACTCAAAATAATATTTTCAAATTTAGTACTTGGGATGATACTACAATACTCAATCTCACAAATGACATTCAAATACTATGACCAATACCATAGGCTTGCCTCTATACTCACGTAGGCTCAGGGGGCTTTGGTATGATGCTTTAGAGACATAGTGACTAATGGCCCTCCTTGACACTGGGATTTTCTACACTTTTCCGTACCAACCCATATTTTCTTTTATTCCCTCTTTTTCTCCCATTTCAAATATTTTAGGGTGTTTTAGACTCGAAGTTGCACAGTGCCTTTATTTCCTCAACTTAGGCTTTTGGCCTGAGTTGAGGTACATATTATCCATCCTCGAAACCAGGCCACTTTTGGGTAGCCACCCTCAACTTAGACTTTTGGCCTCAATCGAGGTGCACAATTTTCAAGGAAGGACCAGGGCTAAGTTTTAGACTTATCATTAATCAAGGCAGAATTACTTGGGTATTTACAAAGAAGGAGGTCAATTTTAGGCTCAAACACAGGGATCAAGGGATATATAGCACATTTGGTTATGTATTTCAGGCTAAGTGGACTTGTTAAGAACAACGGCTTAAGATCCTTTCCTAACCCACTAATTTTTGTATAAGTCAAAGTAATAGGGAAAATTCTAAATTGAAACACAATACTGAATCATGCAATTAAGCTCACTCACACATGGAACTGCTTACATGTTAATATAGACTATCAGATCATGCTTTTTATCATAATATAACCTACTTATCAAAACAAACACTGTCAAACAACTAATCATGCAAGGTTGCTATCATAATTAACTAATCACAAAATTTGGTGCATATCAATTTTTAACAAAAACATAACTATGTCATGGATATAAGTATTGTATGCTATTAATACTACCTAAACATCCTAAACATGTCAGTTCAATAGAAAAATAGATATTCGCAGGGAAAAAGAACACAGGCAAGAAAACCCTTTGGATAAAATTTAAGATAGTTATAGGCTAAGACTACTCAGACTTCACTAAGGCTTATAACTACCCACACCCCATCAAAAAAGTTGTGCATTATCCCCAACGCGCACAAAATAGCAAAAATAAAGAACAGAGGTCAAAAGAACATACCTGGGCGTCGAAGCGCCTCACTTAGTTTGTAACTGTCCACCCTCCACATGCTTGGTGGACTCCTCGTCTGTAGGAGCGTGTTTTGAGGGTTCAACACCCCTCTCTCTCTCAAGCTCATGAACTAGCCAAAACTCCTCATCCTGCCTCGATCTCACACGACCAAGCTCTATCTCCTAATTCTCTATCGGCCCCATCACAAAATGTACAGTATCAACATCATCCATGTGGGGCCTCTTCCCGAGGATAGGTAATGGTGGCTCCTTTAGGGCGAACAAGTCAAACAACCGGTAGGACATCAACTGGGGCAGCTAGTGTTGCACTCATCTAGGCCCAGATCTATTGAAGCTCTATTTGGAAGGGTGTCAAATCTATGGGCCTCACAGTGCTGAGGCTCTATTGGACCCGCCTCTCGAAAACGTCTATGCGGGCATCCACTGAAGTGAGTCTCTCCTAAATAGCAGTAATCGTGTATGCCTGCATATGACTCTCGTCCTCAGAAATAACCTGGCAGACCCAAGGCCTCAACTGCTGTAACAACTGAGCCATCTGTGACTCAGTGCGGGCCTGTCGTTGTGCTAGGGCCTGAAATGATGCCACAAATACGAAAGCTATGGTTGTGGGTGCTGGAGTAGATGTTGTGGCTGTTGGGGCAAGAGTATTAGTAGTAGGCCCCTTATCCACATCTATCTCAGCCTGTGGGGGCCCCTCGGTGGTTGGTACAGCAGTAGCAGTGGTGGAAGGCTCAAGTGGTGGCATTGGGGCGAACATCTCAAGCATAGGTGGTGGTGGTCATGGTGTCTGCCAAAGTGTAACTAGATTATCATCAACATTGATCAGGATGGCATTTAATGTCCTCTGAACTTCCACCTTCACGTCCACATGGTGAAGGATCTCTACGCTCATTGCTAGACATAACTGATAGATAAGGCAGGGGAAAGGGATAGTCGTGGACCTCTTCAGGGCCACCTCATGAATTTGGTCTGAAATCAGCGCAACCTAGTCAATGTCGTAGCCAACCAAGATGCTAGCTACCAATACAACACGGTCTGGTTTCAAATTATTATCTACTAAAGTCGGCCAGATTCGTGAATGAACTATCACCCACCAAAAACTTGGCGGGGAAGCTGAGGGAAGCCTTCACTATCGGTTCCATTGACGTGGTGATCCATGCAGGGTTTGTACCCTCTACTGTGATATAATCAGTGACCTATCTCATCAATATAAATCTACGATCTGGGTCCCTCATTACATCCAAGTCACGAGTCTACCCCACTCTTCTTTCAAACTTTGGTATAAATCTCAGGGTTGTGTACTTGAGTCTAAAAAACATCCAATAGATGGTCTCCTCAGAGATGTCCACCCGTCATCCTCTCACCATAACATCTGTCAGTTTGGGCTGGGTAAGAGGCTTTTTCCCCTTAGGAAAAGTGCTAAGAATAGTAGTTACGTAGGCAGCAAAGAACTCACGTATCATCACTGGTGAGTACCTCCCGGAGGTCTCTACCAATCACTGGAGCCTGTAACGTGCAATGGTGTCCTCGAGCCCAAGGACACTGTTGAGTCCTATAGTGATGACTCATGGCTCCTCGAATATGGAATGAGGAGGCCTTCCCCGCTCATTCCTCTGAATATCCTCTATAAATATATCTCGCATGCCCCTCATGCACCACCTGCTGTCTCATGCGTCTTGTGGTGAGGCTGGTGCCAGAAGGGCTGAAAAAGAGCCAGAGTTTTATCCCTCTTTGGATTCTGAATTAGACCCCCTCTCGGAGGAGGTCATCTGAATATTGCTACTATTCCGCTCACCTCCCTTGTTAGACTGGGGAGGTCAGACCACTATGGACTGGGGATGGACCTGTCTGGTAATGGCCCAAGTCTGTCGTCGCTTGGCATCTGAATCAGACTGGACATCAAGCTCCTCTACT
The DNA here is from genome assembly GCA_038996855.1 of Solanum aculeatissimum. Taxonomy (NCBI): domain Eukaryota; kingdom Viridiplantae; phylum Streptophyta; class Magnoliopsida; order Solanales; family Solanaceae; genus Solanum; species Solanum aculeatissimum. Next base: position 4,451 of record JBCEWC010001991.1, read on the forward strand.
GAGCCACTCATTGCAAGAGCCTCTGAATCTGTAGGCTTATCCCGCAGCCAGTCCCTCATGGCGTTAAACTCATCTCTTCTTTGTTGGGAAGCTATAGTACCTGTAAAGCACATAGTCAACACACCTATTAGTTCAATGAATTTAAAATTAATAACAAAAATCAGAACAGGACAGGGCAAAAAAGGGTCTATGAGTGCCTTTTTACACGCCATAGAGTGATCTACGAGCCGTAAAGGGCTCTCCTGGATTTAGTGTTAAGAAATTTGAGTTACTGGAATTACATCTACGAGGCTAGGTACGACTCATATAAGACTCTACGAGTGGTAGACTGAGTCGTAGATGAGATTCCAAGTTAGGCTTCAAACATGCTGAACTCTACGGGACCTAGCTACGAGTCGCGGAACAAACTACTACTTATAGAAGGTCTCGTCTGATGACATCCCAAAAATTTTTTGTTTTTGGAATTCCCTACGAGGGACAACTACGGATCATGGACTAATCCACAAACCTTAGAAAGCCCTCGTGGGATGAACTTCCAGATTCCAAAATTTCCAAGTTGTCACACGAGTTCCAAATGACCACTTCACATTTATTAAAACAACATCGAAGCAACACGCTCACACACCCTACATGATTTAGCACATAATACCCAATCCCCACATGCATTATATTCAAAATAACCTCATCGAAAGTGATTTAGCATACAATTCTAACGGTCCAACCCTAGTTCAAAACTTTTAGCAACATCAATAATTTCAAACAACCACATGACATGTTTTCAATCGATTCGAGTTATTTTGATAGCATACATATCATTCAAACTTAAAATTGGTTACCCAAACATTTTCCTGTCATTTGGTTCAATTCTAACTTTGACAATCAAATATGGAGTTAGAACTAAACTCAATCCCATCACACGGTATAAACTACCCACCCAAATCAAGAATCAACCGAGGTTAATCATGTCACTCGATAATTTTAGGCTTTAGGGATCAAAAAATTATCGAATTTGATGACAACTTGATTGAAATCAAAGAGGGGAGCAGAGAGACGATACAAAACCCTAATTGTGAGTCGCCGAAAAAGTGGCTGGAAATAGTGGGGGTGCTAGAGTTTGTAGGATTAATTTGAGAAATTTGTGTGCAAATAGGGTCAAATTAGTTTTGACCTTGTATATAAGCTTACCAAGTTAGGTTTAAAAGTGACTGGGTTGGCCTCACGAAACCCCGATTATAGACCATGAAATATTTTACGGCTCATGGATCGTAGTGTCGTGTGAGCCTGGGACCTTCATTTCTGACCTGTAATCTACGATCCCTTGTACGAGTCATGTAATGAAACACGACTCGTAAGGAGGTTTCATAGAATACTTTCGACACTTAGTCGAAAATTAGAAAGCTTACTTTTGATCCACGAGCTCCATTCACCACTCGTAGTTTTATAAATGGATCATAAAATTGGCTCGTAGAATGGATTGCACCATATTTTGCTTACTGGAAAGTTCTAAGAGCTGGTATACGAGTCTTACAATAAAGTACAACCCATATAATCAGTCATAGAATTTCCTTTTCAACCCAAAATGGTTGGTTTGGTCTTACACCTGCAGAACCTGCATAAACACACGGTTACCCTATATGTCACAAGTACAAAGTCCACATATTACAAGCAAATTCTGAAAAATAAAATTTACCTAACAATCTAAGACTTAAAAATCTAATAAAACTACCCAATTACATCAAATAACTTAGGTTGCCTCCCAAGAAGCGCTCGATTTATTATCGCGGCATGACGTGGACGTCTTGATTACTTAGAATTCATCAATTGTCCACACTTCCATCTTTAGCTCGTTTGGCCTCTTTATTGACTAACATACGTTGAAGATAACTTCTTCGTTGTTCAATTTGAACTTGAGTTAGCCAAATTCCATGTCCACTAGGGCTCACCCAGTGGCTAGGAAAGGCCTTCACAAGATGATTGAGACTTCAAAGTCGACCTCACAGTCTAGGATCACAAAGTCAACAGGGAATATGAATTTGTCCACTTTGACAAGGAAATCATATTGTATCCTCACAGGCTTCTACACCCTGAGATCAACCATCAATAGTTTCATGCTTATTGGGGTAGGGGCTGCCAGACCAAGTTTCTTGAAGATCACAAGGGTCATCAAATTTATGTTAGCACCAAGATCACACAATGCCCTTGTGAACTCCACATCACCTATGGTGTAGGAAATGGTGAATGCTCCTGGGTCTTCTCGATTCTTCACCAAGGACCTAGTTGAAATCGCACTACAGTGTTGGAGCTCTTGTGAGAGCTTCTGGCTCACAGTACATTTCTTTATAACAAGATCCTTCATAAACTTTGCATCTCCAATACCTCAATCAACGCGATATTTATAGAGAGCTACTTCAATATGGAGAGAAAGTGTTTGAACTTACCCTACTCCTCCTTTTTCTTTAGTCTTTAAGGGAAGGGAGGAGGAGGATGAGGAATGGGTCTCAACTGTTTTGGCGTTGCATCGCTTTCCTCATTCTCAACATGATCATCTCCAGTCTCTGTCTACCTATCCACAACACTCGCATCATGAATATCTCCATCATCCAATGGCTTTACGGGATCAATGGTCTGCTTCCCGCTGCGAGTTGTGATTTTCATACACTGCCCCTCATTTTTGGGATTTTGCACGGTGTTATTGGGCAGAGTACCTTTCTGGCATTAGTTCAACTAGGCTGATATTTGGCCGAATTGTTGCTCTAGCTGCTTAATTTCCATAGAGTAAGACTCGATCTTTTGATTAATGCTAGAGATGTCAAACTTCATCCCCTTCAGTGTCTCATCCTGTGTATCATCTTTCTTTAGCAATCGATCAAACATCTCCTCAACGTGAGAGGAACCAACCCTAAAATTTTGATTGTGTGATGGAATGTATGGACCACTTCTGACGCCATCTCTGTGACCCTATTCAATATCTCTGTTCGGTCCCCTATTCCTGTCATAATAGCCTCCATTGTTGTTATCTCTAAAGGAGCCATCTCTCCAAAAGTTTCGACCTTGACTCCCTTGACCTTGGTGCCAATAGTCCTGATTGGACCCTTGAGCATTGGCATTGGTCTAGAATCCCGCTATCTGATCAGCTAAAAAATATGTGTCCTTCTCAAAATAAGGCTCCTTATACATGGGTGCACGTGAAAGTTAATGAACTACAACATTTACTCATTTTGCATTCTGCTTCATCAATAGCTCTACATTAGTATTTATTCGTGCAAGTTCCTGCATCACTTCCTCACTAGTCTGTGTTTGCGTCGAACTAGTACTAATCAAGAATGAACTCCTCATAGTAGACTTTTCCCTCATACCCCATGCACGATTGGTCTTGACCACCCTCTCAAGTCTCTGAGCAACCTCCTGGAATGGGCGATCTATAAATGAGCCCCCATAATCGTATCAGCAACTGCTTGGCCGTTTTCATCAAGGGCTTTATAGAAGATTTCAACCAGAGCTTCGTCTACAATCTTGTAGTCAGGGACATGTCTCAAACACTTAGTGAACCTCCCCCATGTACCATCGATCGAATCACCAGGTATCTGTTCGAAGTTGTTAATCTCACACTTCAACTTTAGTTTCTTCGAGATGGGAAAGAACCTTTCCAAAAAAGTTATCTACAATTCTGACCAACTGGTGATCGAACTTTGTGGGAGTTTAGATAACCATAACATTGCATTACCTGTAAGAGAAAGTGGGAAAACAATGAGCCCAACGACATCCATAGATAAATTTGGTTCCCCATCATGCTCTTACAAACAAACACAACATTGTGTAGATGGTTATATGAATCCTCTTACGGTAGGCCTGCAAACAACCCACGATTCTGCAGCATTTAGAGAAATCCACTTAAAATGATGAACTTTGTGTCATCCGAGCGGGGGTAACACAATAGCTCCTGTAACGTCAATCGCCATAGGGTCAAGCCGATATTGGTTCCATTGATTAGCCGCAACTTGCAGACCCTGTGGTGGTGGAGGTGGATCGTTAGCTCCGTTGTTAGAGTTAAGTGTTGCATTCACCGCATCACCCATAACAATGTTCACATTATTCTAGGCCATTCTCCTTAATGTTATTTAGATCTCTGGATCAAATTGAGTCAAGGGATTGTCTCGACTCTGAGTGTTGTGCATACACTACACCTCCACATAAAAGAAAAAATTATCAAAATGTAAAATTAGGGAAATAAGGATTAATCCCCAAAAATTACTTGAATTAATCAAGTCTGCTAGTATTCCCCGACAACAACTCAAAAATACTTGATGTCGCTCAAGCCACACCTTCTTTTTGAGGTAAAGTGGTCACTGTCAAGTAATTAACCTAACCGAGGTTAAGGTCGATCCCTCAGGAAATATGGTAGACTCAAGAGTTAATTCAATGTAATTCGGGAATGATTGGTTATCTCCCAGAAAAGGGGGGATTGCAAAGTAAAGTAACTAAACTAAATGAATGCAGGTGATAAGAAATCAGTATAAGAGCTAACTAGGGTGATGTATTCTCCATGAATCCCTAACTTGGTATTATCAGATAAATGCAACCTTTTCTAGTGTGTAGGTGTAGGACAGTAAGTTAGGTTCACCTAAACCTTTGATCCAACGAATAGGTAAATTTTATCTCAAAACTTGATCTGTCTCTATGATGTGACATTACTAACCCTTACTTTTATCCCTGTACAACCTCTCCTTGATCTGATTTGGTTGAATATACGAGAACATCTCAATCGAATCCTATTAATTATTCTTTTTCCGATTCATTACTTCCTTGATCCGACAAGTAACACTAGGCAAGTTTAAATGCAGGACTTCGTTAAAAAGCAGTTAAAGTAAAGAGGATTAATTAATACAACCTCTTACACCTTCCAAGAATTACATAATATCCGATTTTACCTTGTTAGTTCTTCATGGTTTTCACAACCCTAGTTGTGGATTTAGTTATGCATGATCAGTCTAAATGTAGAAATTATGAATTAGAATAACATAATTGAGCACTTACACAGATGAATTAAGAATAAGAATTTCAACTCTTCAATTAAAATCACAAGGTTGAATAAAGAACACACTCTAATATTTTTTCTCTCAAAATATGCTAAATCCTAAGTGTATACTCTAAAACCTTGTTCAAACTTCATGACTGCTTGAAACTTACTGAAAAATAACCTAAAAACCTATTTATAATATGTAAAATACAAAACTAAAATGGAATAGGAAAATTATGTCGGCACCATCTACGAACGAGTTCACGACTCGTGCTTCACTCTATGGCCCGTATATTGGGGTTTCATGGATTGTAACTGAAATTGGGAGACTACTTCGACGATACCTTTCTACGAGCCATGTAAGATTCTACGACCCGTAAAAGGTTTCCTCTGATGACCTTTTCAGAACTTCTCCACTTTATAATCTTCAGGGTATGAATATACTCTACGACTCGTGGATCAATCTATGGCTCATTTGCTTCCCTCATAAAGTTTACTTCAAAAATTCACCCTTCATTGGAAATTGACACGAGACCCCTTCTACATCTCGTGAACCTTTTCACGACTCATAAAGGATTCTGTAGATCTTCAAATTCTACTGTTTCAGCCCACTTTGTCCAAAAATTATGCCAACACTGAAATCCTGCAAAAAAAACACAAAACACAATCAAACCTACTAATATCACTTTGAGAACACACAACATTCCAAATTTTAAGCATCAAAAGTGCTGCATTTTGACAGCACATCAGACCCCGTAAAGGGTTCCATATAGCCTCAAAATCTACAATTTCAGCACACTTAGCCCAGAAACCATGCCAACCCTATAATCCTGTAAGAAAATATAGAAACACATCAAACCTACTAACATCGCTTTGAGAATACATAAAATCCTACGTTTTAAGCATTAAAAGTGTTGTATTTTGACAAAACATCAAAAGGCATACACTCACATAATAGATCAAGCTCAGTAGAGAAATATACAGATACATAAGAATAAGTAAATCAAGGATCAAACAATACCGATGCCGACCTATGACAAATTAGTACAATACCTGTAATAACAACATCTGATGTCTCAGCCTTGAGTCTTCCAGGAAAAGCGTAAAAGTGTTCGCCTCTACCTCCAGCTGTGTGAGAAGGACCTCTATCACCCTGATATTCCACTGCATATCTCATACTCCTATCCAGAGTACGTACACCTCTGCCAAGCTGACCCTACCATGACCCCTGACCTAAGGGGTTGAATCTCTGACTGAAGAAGCCTGATCTTTGGTCGGTGTCATTGAATAAGAGTGATATAGCCCCATATGAGTCTGGCGGGGGGAAATATCTAAGAACATGGTCTAGAGACCCACACCCATAACATGATCTTGAGTGTAGGGAGAACTGAGAAGGTGGAGGGGGAATGCTATAACTGCCTCGGCTTGCAGGCCTTTGATGAAAGCCAGATGATCCTTGTCCATAATTGTAACCATGAGAACCACGAGGGCCCTTACTACCCTCTGAAGCTGGTAACAATGCATGAAATAGACTTCTATACTGGGGAGTACCACCTTCCCTATGAAAGCCTCTACCTCCAAATAAGGTGCTTGTGAAGTGACCAACAAATTGGACCCTTTTAGGGTCCCCAAAATCCTCTCTCAACAGTAACTTCGCCTCTTTGGTGGTATCCACTATAGTCTAGAATGAAGCACCCTCCCATGAGGACCTCAATACATAAGAGTGAATAGAGAATGCCAACCCCTTCACGAACCTGCGAACTCTCTCTATCTTAGTAGGAATCAGTGATAAAGCATGTAGAGACAACTGGTAAAATATGGCCTCAACCTCGCCTATAGTCATGCCATCCTGGATAAAATTCTCAAATCTAGACCTACTCTCCACTTTGACACTCCAGTGAATGAACCTCTCCCAAAAAGCCTCAGAAAATACCTCCCACTCAACTTTTATGGACCCTGTTGGTTTGGAGCGCATATAAGACCGCCACCACTCTCAAGCCGATCCTCTAGGCTTTAAAGAAACAAATTTGACCCCATGCGAATCCACTAGGCCTACAGTCTCCAATGAGTCTATGATATGGCCTCATTTTGAGCTTTGACTGCTAGGAAATAATGTCCTCAATTTGTTATTATCCTCCAAATGTTGATTAAATTGTGTGTTGTATGACATGATTAGAGATAAAAGTACATAAGTGGACAATACTCAACAAAGCAAGGAAAAGGAGAAAAAGTGTCTGAAAGGGAGTTAAAAGCGGTTTCACCGACAAATTCGATAGATCATTGAATATCTAAGAAAATTGCCTAATATTGCAGTACTTAGTATCCCAAGTTCATGATAGAAAGGTGATGCAGATGGAAGTTTGGCGGATCGTCGAACATGATTGGTGATGAATAGAGATGTCGCCTAATATTGTAGAGATTTGAGCCTTCCGGAGATGCAAAAGAAGGCGGTCAAATGCGCATTTAGCACATCGCCGGAGTACTTGGTGATGGTCGACCTTGACCGTCGAATGGTGATTTGATGCAAAAAATTTTATTAATTTGCACGGACTATATAATTTTTTTGGCAAGGACATTGTTCATAAAAAAAATTTCCATATCAATTTTCTATAGAGAGGCGGAGAGATAAAGAGAGAATAGAGTACATAAAAGCTTCTTGCCCAAGAAGTACAAGGGTTTGGTGATTTCAAGCTTTAGGAAGAAGACATTGAAGAGATTAGCTGGAGTAATTCAACCTTCTCTTGTAAATTCATCTACTCAACTACTAATTATGGTATTATTTATGTACTCTTGAACATAAATAGCTAAAACCTCTATGTTGGGAGAGTGTATATAATATGAGTCTTTGATATCGTAGTTGGTTCTATGATATTTTGATTAAATTGATGTTAATTTGAGTGAGCTTACTCCTATTGCTAAGTTTCATCTATAATCTTGAGGTTGCAAACTTGGAATTTACTATTGATCTCTGATTATTATAGTAAAATGAGTAATTAGAGTGGGAAATAGGAGTATTCGCCAAAAATCTTTCAGGATTTCAGTTGAATGCCACAAAAATTGATTCAATGGCTAAAGTATTAGGAGTTTTGCTATAATTTCTCAAGTCAGGCGTGTCCTTGAGCGATTTACACGTGGATTCATAATAGATTCATGTGAGATACCTTCACTGTCATAAATAAAATATTGGTTACCAACAACCTAGATTACTCACATTTTTTAACTCAATTAATCAAGTGTTTAGACCCAGTTTGCACACCCTCCACATCTCTTTCTTTATTGATTGTTAATTTGCATTCTTAGAATTATTGTTAGTTGAATCTTATTAATCACTTTCTTGCAACCCCATGTCAAAGCTACAACTGCCTAGGTCAATGCATTACTTCTACTTTTGAAGCCCATTCTCTACGGGATTTGACCCCAACTCCTTGTTGGGTTAATATTTTGATAATGATCGTCCCTATCTTTCATCCATGAGGTAGGTTCTAACATCATAAAAAATGGCATCGTGGCTAGGGAGTGGTGTTAATTCTTGATTGAAGTTTTTGCTTGAACTTAGTTTTTGTAGTTGAACTCTTTTATTACTTTTCTTGTTGTTTGTGTTAATTTTAGTTAGGTGAAAATATGGATTATGCAGGAAGTGTACATGGTGATAATGTGGGAGATCTTAATGACTTCCAACATGTCGATTGGGATCAAGTGGGGAGTACAAGAGCTATACGATTGCCTCCCTTAGCTGGAAATATTGTATTTCATGTCACAAGCACTATGCTATAGTTTCTCCAACTAAAGGGACTGTTCAAAGGGTAAGCCCATGAATATCCCCATGAGCATATTCAAAATTTGTAGTTGTTTATTTATTGCTCAATTTTTGGGGTATCACGTAGGAAGACATCATATTGAGGCTCTTTCCATTATCCATAACGGGAGTGGTCATGAGTTATTTAGATAAGCTTCCTCGAGATTTAATTACATCGTGGTAGGAACTGTAAGATGCATTCCTCAAAAAGTCCTTTTCCCTCTCGAAGATGGTTAAGCTGAGAAGAAGTCTTGAAAATTTCAAAAGAATTGATAGTGATCCATCGCATAAAACATGGATACGGTTCTAGAAATTTCTACTTCAGTTTAAAACCATGGAGTTTCAGACCACCTATTACTGTAATACTTCTACGTGAACCTTGATGTTGTCAACAAAGGTGTGGGTGATCAGCTGGTAAGAGGAGGAATCATGAAGCAAACTTTTGTTGTTGCTTATAAGCTATTGGATAACATGACCAGGATTAATAGGGCTTGGTATACAAGGGATGACCTTATTTCTTCTACTCACAGGGCTCATCCAAGGAACAACTAGCTAAAGATCAAGATAGGGATGAAAGCATGACTAAAATATTGACTCAGTTGGATCTCTTGACTAAACCCAAATGGGTGGTAATCAGAAGAGTGTGAATGTGATTAGTGCTACTAGTTAGGCGACCTATGATAGTGTGTCGTATGATGGTGAATCTAGTAAAGAGGTACACTATACAGGGAACTAAGTCCTGGGTTCTCGGTCGGCCTTTTTAAGGCCACCCGGGAATCAAAGTTGAAACAATGGTGCTGGATGGCGAGATAGAAATTGGCCCGAGCAAGCTGGAGGTTGGAGAGATTGTGATGGTATAGGAGATAGATATATTCCACCCCATGATAGGGTGAAGGTTGCTTAATCGGTTGTGAACTCAAAAAGTTTCTAGACTGAGGACATGTTGACTAGAATTTTGAATAAGGTTGAAGCCTCAGATAAGGTATTGAAGGAGATGAAGTCAGATTTTTCGTAGCTAAGCCAAACCATGACTTCACATTCAACCTCTATTCAACACCTAGAGATATAACTTGGTAATATCTTGGGCCATCTCAACCAAAGGCCAAAGGGTGATCTGACTAGTGACACAATTGCTAACCCAAAGAATACTAACCAGTAATTCTTGGTTATCATGACTCACAGTGGCAAATTTGTTGAAGGTGTTGTGCCTACACTTGTTGTTGAGGAAGGCAAAAAAGAGTTGGATGCAGATGAAGGTATAGTGAATGTAAATGAAAATGATGATGTGGTTGTGAACAAAGAAAGTGAGACTTTTGGCAATCCCGAGAGTAATGAAAAATAAAAAGTTGGGGGTGATACAAAGAATGCCAAAAATATGCCCCCCAAGAATGCAAATTCAGCCTTGAAGTTAAAGGTTTCGCAAGTCAAGATCGACCCTCCTTTTCCTCAAAGATTGAAAAAGAAGGAGGATGACACCAAGTTTCAAAATTTTCTCTCTATGTTTAATTCTTTATTTATCAATGTCCCTGATACACCCAAATTCACACCTCAAATGAAGTGTAAAGCGGTCGTTGACCAAATATAGAACCCAACCAGAGTTGGGGTCAATCCCACAGGGAATGCATAAAAATAAAGCTACTAGCACTTAGTTTCAAGTGTAATAATTATTTCCGAAATAAAAATGCATAATATAAATAGGGGCTTTGTTGTAATGTAAAGACTAGTTATCAAGATTATTCTACTAATTAACTACCTAAAATGACCACTGGAGTTCAAATATTTATCACTAGACTAGGATTATGGTCTCCATACCACCAACATCGATATTCAAACTTAAGGCTTCTACGATTGCAATCACACACACAGAGTAAGCAAACAGTTAACCCCTAATTCACCTTTTGGTCCCTCTTAGGTGCATTTCATTCATCACTTTCCAGTCTCAAAACGTTTACCCTTTTTGCCCCTTGCTTTAGATCCCAAGATGCTCTCATCTTTTGGTCTCGACCACTTAGACTAGGTTAAAAACCCCAAATTCTGTCATAGGACTCTTTTCCTAATCACTACATCCCTTCCGGGCATGTAATGAATACAAGTCTACCCTAATGCGTCGACTCATTAAGGTTCAGATTAAATTGAAGACTTCCTATGATGTGTATGACAATCACACTAGAGTTTCGCCCTAATGTTGCCTATCTTAGTTGATTAGCCCAGTTCCCACAACCCTAGTTGTGGGTTTAGTCTAGCATGATTGAAGAAATTGAATTATAACAAGATGAACGTATCATAATTAGCACTTACAATTGAATGCGCAGCGAATTTACGGATCACAATCACAAACGAATGGATGCAAAACCACAAATGCAATAAAAATAGCTCAAGAATGTCATTCTCTCTTATAATTTGGTCTCCATCAGTTTTCTGATAATAAAAATAACCTAAAATTACATATATATATATATATTAGCTAAAACCTAATCCAAATTAAAATAAGAAATCTAATTTTTGGCATGGTCAACGACAACTACACGGACCGTGAGCCACGTCACGGTCCGTGAGCCACGTCACGGTCCGTGAGCCTATACTTGGCAACAATTTCTGCGCAGGTCCAGTTGAAGTTACTGCCTCTCCAGACGGACGAGCAAACGGTCCATGAGACGCCACACGGCCCGTGATGGGTCTCGTGTGGCTTCACTTGGCAATAACTTCACGTGCAGTCTCAGTTGAGGCTTCTGCCTCCCTTCACGGATGGGCACACGACTCGTGAAACTCCACATGGCTCGTGACAGGTCCCTTGTGGTTTCACTTGGCATAATTTTTGGTGGGATTTTAACTCGAACTTTCTGCCTCTCTTCATGGCTGGGCAAATGGCCCGTGAAGCTTTACAAGGCCTGTGATGGGTCCCATGTGGTTACACTTGTCCAGTTTCTGGTGCGATTCTAATTAAAACTTTCTACCTCCCTTCACAATCAGTTTCATGGTCCGTGAAGGTGTGCACGAACTGTGAGGCCTCACTTGGTTATTTTCGGTTTGCCTCAGCCTACAATACTCACTGTCATCATGCACGACATATCTCATGACCCGTGTAAGCTCACACGGCCCATGAGGGTGCCCGTATGAGCCTGGCGGTGACATTTCTTCATTTTCCGCTTCATTTTTGTCCAAATCCATGCCTCAACCTGATTTCCTGAAAATAACACTAAACGAAACATTAACCATACAAATTTGCTTGAGAATTCACGAAAATTCCAAGTTAAAAGCATTATCGGAGTCACATTTTCACAACTCATCAACACCCTAAACTTAGAATTATTGCTTGTCCCCAAGTAATGACTAAAACACACATCACAACACACAAGTATAAGTCTCTAATAGGAATCATACAATAACCCCTAAATCAATCACATTCACCCAAAAGAAATAAGCTTAACATATACATGCGCCCAAACAGACCTACATAACTCCGGCTAAGCATCACACGGTATATGAATGCAAAGCAAAGACTGGAATATAGACACCCACGCTCACAAAAGATTTTCAACTGACACACAAGTATAGACCATATGTTTGCCCTTATTTTCACCACCTTGACTCTTGAATGACCTTTTTAGGATCATTTTAGGACTTTTATAGCTTGTAATGTAGGCTCGGGTTAGGGTGTGGTACATTTATGATCAAAGTGACTAAATTTGTCCCTCCAAGACACCACTTTGGCTTAGCCCTCAACTGCCCGTACCCAAAATCTTATTGTCCCCTACTCTCGTTGCTCTTGGGAATGTTTCCACTTTTTCTCCATTCTTTTTATTTTTACTATTATTATTATTATTATATTTTTATTTTCTTTTGTGTGGTTTCACTCCCAAGATTTTCTTTTCTTTTCATCACTTAACTCTTTTTCCTTTTTTTTTAGCTTTCCCCACAGTAGCCATCCTCAACTTAGGCTTTTTGCCTAGGTTGAGGTGCACAGTGTCTTTTCAAAAGGACAAGGGCCAATACGAGCCACCCTCAACTTAGGTGTTGACCTAAATTGAGGTTCGCAATGTCCTTGGAGAGACCAGGGCCAAAGTAAGGATTTACAACTAATCAAGGGATATGTTGGGTAAAAACAAAGAAAAGACTTATTTAGGCTCAACTATTTGGTTCAAAGGGAATAATTTATTTGGTTGGCTTATTTTAGGCTAAGTGGATTCACATAAAAATGGCGTAAGTTCCTTTCATAATCTAATTATTCAAGTATTCCAGTGGGACTAACTCGGCAAGTTCTAGCTTATAGGTGTGTCAATCGAATTTAAACTAATAGGCTCACAAGCACATAACATATATCCTACGTTATTCAGCACCAACCAACCAAGTTATTTTCATTCATCAAGATACCAACTAGACAGTGTATACAATGCTTCACACGGATCACACAAGTTAGTTAGGATGGGATGCATGCACATACAAGCAATTTAAATTTGGGCCATTTTTATCACAAATTTATTTGGGTAATGGAGATTCTTGTAGAGATTTATACCTATGCAAACATTACAACTTAAACATGCCAGTTCTACTAGATAGTCCACCTGAGAGAAAAGAAACATGGCAACAAAAACTCCCAAGTGCCAAGAATGCCCTACCCCCACCAAAAAGACAGTGTAATGCCCTCAATGCACATAAAATAAGAAATATAAAGACAAAGGGAAAGGGGCATACCTGAGACGCACTAGGCGTTGGGTTGATCAACATCAGCAGTGTGCGACCCCCCAGTGGGATCGTCTCTATCAAAGGGCAGGACCTAGACAGAAGCACTCCCAGAATCTCCGGCTCTAGCAGCCTCATAAGCAAGACGCTCCTGCTCCGCCTACACCGCAGCAACCCATCTTTGGGCTCTAAGCTCCTTGCATAACATTTTTTCCTCCGCCTCCTTTGCATCTGACGGTGGGTTATGTCAATGATGCCTCTTTTTCTCCTTCCCTTTACACTTGGAGGCCTCATTATGCGGGACCATGGCAGCAGGTGGCACTGGAGGAGGAACACCTCAATAATCACCCAAAGATGGTATGGGGCTGGGGCTGGGGCCGCAAACAGGTTAAGTAGCGACTCAGTAGGAGGAGGTAGAGGTGGGGCATTATACTTAGCTATGAGCACGATGATCTGATTTTTCATTTCTGCGACCGTGTTCGCGATATTGGCCCCCTCCATCCCAAACAGGTTGTTAAACCGCTCATTGAAATAAGTTTCCAAGCTATTTACCTGGCTTTGGAGAACAACTATCTGACTCCGAAGATCAGCACAGAGTGATTCTACATCTTGGTTCACATGAGTCTAGACCACCTGTGGCATCCTCTCAATAATTTGGTCTACTATGGCCCGGGTTTGTCGTTGCTCATTGACCAACTTGGCCAGAAGCTCATAGGGCACGTAGACATAACCTGGAGCCACAACTAACTGTGGACCGATGCCCCGGGCTTCTATGACACCTCACCAGTCGGTGGAATACCCGAAAACCCCTCAAAGTCCATAGGTTGCTAAGGCACGCCGTGTGGAAACATGGTCGGGCCACCATATCATTGCGTCTTGGCCCAGAAGAGTGGGTTGTGAACATCTTTAATCAAGGTGATATTGACTGCCGTGGTAGGATACGTCTTTCGATCCAAGTACCTGGTGGTGAGGACCTGAGCCCACCTACAAAGGCCTCAGATCAAACAGGGGAAGGGGAAGGCCGCCCTATCATTCAATGCCCTATCCCTCATCTCGGTGGCAATGATGCGACCCACATTAAAGGGATAGCAGGAGATGAGACATACCACCAGTGAGGTCTGCGACAACTGGAGGGTATTGTCATTTAAAGTTGGTCGCAGGCGGGCACGCACTACGGACCACCAAAACTTAGCCTGAAAAGTGAGGGAGGCCTTTATAATGAGAATCCGTTGGTCGATGACCCAGCCAGCGTCGGTACCTTACAGTGCCATCTGTTGTGCAATCCAGGTCACTATAGTAACCTGAGAATCAGGATCAGCTAGCAGCGCCACCTCAAAAACCTGGTGGACTTTTGCTGCATAAAATCCATCAACTGGCGCTGTGTACTCAGGTCCATGCTAGAATTTGTTAATGGTAGCTTTCGAGATGTCGACCTCCTGACCTCGAATAGATAAGTGGTACAGCGGGGCCACGTGCATGGCTATATATCTATGGAGCCTCTTGGAACTATCCCCTCATTGAGTTCAGCAAATCAACAGCATAGGAGGAGTAAAACTCCTAGATGAGGGTCAGCCCGTAGAAATCTGGATTCTGGGCCATCCACCCAAACTCGTAGAACTCAAATGCCATTTTGATTTTCGGCACTGGATCTAGGTTATCATCCAGCACAATATACTCAGGCAAGATAGGTCGCCACAGGAACCCTGCGGAACCTTTAGTCAACCCGTGGGAAAATATGTCCCATCTACCCGGGGTAGTCCAACGGGCTCGGAGGAAGCAGAGGATAGTCCTGGCCACTTCATCGTTAGGCATCTGAGAGATAACATAATATATAGCTTCATCATCACAGTCTCGGAGCTCAACCTCTGGGGCATCATCCTGTTGGTCTGGGACGTCGAGTGTAGGGACATGCTCCTCTTTCTCAAATTCCTAGGCCATATCTTTCTCCTCCCCCTCAGCAAGTGGGACCCCCTCGGTAGCCAGGGGGTCACTGCGCGATGAGTCATCCGAACCTGAGTTGTGCGGGGAGAATGAGGGGAGACATTGTCGGTGTAGTGGACCTCAGACCCCTCTAACGAATCATTTCCTGAGCTACTGTTTGTTTGATGGTTGGAGAACTCGGTGGGAGAATCATGAAGGCGAGAGTGACGGCGAGGACCCATTAGACCTGAAGGCAACAGAGTAAAAGACGTTAAGCATAGTTGGAACCTGTAGGATGACAAGCAAACGGGTACTCAGACTTTCCCTGCGATGGAACAAGTGATAATAATCCTTAAGAGTGGCGTCACCTGGTCTATCATAGAGAAATTTCATGAAGGCACACAATGAAAACATAACAAAACATGAACTACGAAAAACAACTAACAAATAATGACATAGTTGGATGGACCCCTACACGGTCCGTGTGACGTACCATGGGTCGTGAGGTATACCGTTTAGCTAGACTTAAGGGACATGGGACACTGATATCTGGACGGATCAATTACACGGCCCGTATGATGGGTCACGGATCATGAGATGGTTTGTGTGCCTTGACTTGATGAGTGGGAGGAGGTGACATCTGGATGGGATCCCTACACAGATCGTGTGATGGTACAGGGGCCATGAGGTAATCCGTGTGTTATATCTTGACCGGTATGCCATCGATCAACAACAAGGCTCACCCACGAACCCTCACACGGTTCATGTGAAAGCACACAACTCATGAAAGGTACCATGCAGAAGCACCGAGGATTTCTGTCGACACTCAACCTGCAGATTCAGAGTTTTGGCAAAGGGATCGAGTTACAATCACTCTTCTACACTCATGGCAAGCAAAATACCAAAGCTTTACCCAACAAAACAAAAACTACGACCTAATTTTACACCACATTCATGGGAAAAACTTCAGGGACCAACAATGGTGGGGATAGACAACCAACTCTTCACCCAACTCGATTCACCCCACAAAAACACAAATTCTAGCCTAAAGCTTCAATTTTTGCATAAATAGACGCATATGCCACATCAATTTTTCTAAAACGAAGAAGAAACATAGAGTCACTTACTTGAAGTGTGATGATAATGGACTGTGAGTGAAGACAATGAGGCCGAAACCACGTAGATTGCTCGATGGATCGTGGGAGAGATCCTTGGTTTGTAATGAAAGGGAAAGGTGTGGTGGAGTTGAGAGAATTTAGGTGAAAGGGTTGAAAGAATTAGGAAAAGTGAGGAATGTGGCGGGTGGGGTTAATCAAATATTAAAGTTTTGACCAGTCAACGCCATCGCACGGATAGCTACATGGATCGTGACATGTGTCAGGGGCCATGAGATTCACCGTATACCACTCCTTGGTCGATTCAGCTTATCATGTGTCATCACTTCTCACGGTTGGGCTCATGGCTCATGTGGTGTCACACGGTCCTTTGTCCGTTCGTGGGATGGGACTTGGAGCATTGAAGGCTTAACTGGAGTGATACATCCACTATCACTCTTCACGGTTGGCCACACGATCTATATGGTATCACATGGTCCGTTTGGCCATCCGTAGGATGGGACTTGGAGCATTGAAGGCTTAACTGGAGTGGTACTTCCACTGTCTCTCTACACGGTTGGCCTCATAGTCCGTGTGGTGTCATACGATCTATTTGTTCGTCCGTGGGATGGGACTTGGAGCCTTAAAAAACTTACCTGGAAGGACGTGGCCATAACACTTTTACCGTCCGTGTGATGACACACGGTCCGTGTAAGGTGTCGTGTCACTGTTCTTTGCTCACTTGTCATGGTTTAAGCTCCAATGCGTATCGTACCCACCATGGCCTAACACGGGAACTGCCCCAGCACACCTGCATGTACCTGCAACTATAAAAACAATGACTAATGACATGCTAATAATAATAATAAGAATAGTTATATATATATATATATATATATATATAATTACAGCATGGGTTGCCTCCCATGAAGCGCTTGATTTAACGTCGTGGCACGACGTGGCTTCTTAACTACTCAGACTTTGTCAAGGTGCACTACCTCCACCACAGAGGCTTCAAAAATAGCACCCAAGTACTTCTTGACCCTTTGACCATTAACCTTGAATCGGTGCCCAGTATCAGCTTCCAGCTCCAATGCACCATGAGGGAAAAATTGAACAACCTTGTATGGTCCCACCCATCTAGACTTTAGCTTTCCTGAAATAGTCGCAACCTAGAGTTGCAATGCAACACCTTATCGCCCACAGTAAAATTATGCGATGTGATGTGCCTGTCATGTTGGGCCTTCATCCTGGCCTTGTACAACGCAGCACTATCATACGTGTGCAGACGAAGCTCATCCAACTCATTGATTTGGACAAGTCTCAACTCTACGGCTTTCTCCAAATTCATATTCAACTTCTTTAAGGCCCACAATGCCTTATGCTCTAGCTCCACTGGTAAGTGACAAGCCTTACCAAACACCAATTGGTATGAAGACATACTGATAGGAGTTTTGTATGTTGTGCGATAGGCCCAAAGTGCATCATCTAGTTTCCTAGCCCAATCAGTCCTAGATGCATTGACAGACTTGGCCAATATCTCTTTGATATCTCTATTCGACACTTCAACATGACCATTGGTCTGCGGATGGTAGGGTGTGGCGATCTTATGCTATCGGAATCTATACTTAGCCAGTACTGCGCGAAAGATCTTGTTACTGAAATGGGTCCCCCCATAACTAATGATAGTTTTGGGAGTCCCAAATCTGGAGAAGATGTTTTGTCTTAAAACTGGGCTACACTCTTGCTCTCATTGTTCGGCAGCGCCACTGCTTCCACCCAATTTGAGACATAATCAACTGCCACCAAGATATACCTCATGCCATAAGAGCTCACAAAGGGACCCATAAAGTCGATGCCCCAGATATCAAATATCTCAACCTCCAGAGTAGGAGTCAAGGGCATCTCCTGGTGCCTAGAGATATTACCTTGGCACTGGCATTGATCACATCCCTGCACTAGGTCATGAGTTATCCTTGTATAGGGTGGTCCAATAGTACCCACATTATGGCACTACTGTGGTGGCCCCCCGCTGTAGAATCATGACATGCTTCCATTACACTCATCATCTCTTCCTCAGGGACGCACCTCCGAATGATCCCATCAGCACATATGCAGAACAAGAATGGCTCATCCCAAAAGTACCTACACACATCATGGAGAAACGTTTTTCTATGGTGAGAGGTTAAGTCCTCAGGCATGAGGTCACTCACCAGATAGTTAACATAATCAGCATACCAAGGAATTAGATCAACAGAAGAGGCTAGTACCTTCTCATCAGGAAAAGATTCATTGATGGTTAGCTAATCGTTTCCCTTGGACTCATTCTCCATCCAAGAGAGGTGATTTGTAACTTGGTTCTCGATCCCTTTTCTGTCTTAGACCTCAAAATCAAACTCTTGTAATAATAGCACCCACCTGATCAGTCTTGGTTTGGCATCCTTCTTAGCCATAAGATACCTCAATGTTGCATGGTCAGTGTGCACAATTACCTTTGTACCCAAGAGGTAGGCCCTAAATTTGTCAAAGGCATAGACCACTGCCAAACCCTCTTACTCAGTCATGGTAAAGTTTCTCTGGGCTTCATTCAGGGTCTTGCTGACATAGTAAATGGGGTGAAAAATCTTGTTGTGCGTTTGGCCTAGCACAACTCCCACAGCAGTTCCACTTGCATCGCACATGATCTCAAATGGGGCTGACCAGTCAGGAGCCACCACCGCAAGCATAATAATCAACTTGTGCTTTTAAGTCATAAAGGCTTGCCTGCAACTTTCATCGAACTGGAACTTGGCATATTTTTCCAACAACTTGCACAATGGATGTTCAATTTTGGAAAAGTCTTTTATGAACCAGAGGTAGAAGCCCACATGCCCCAGAAAACTTCTAACTCTTTTTACTGAGATAGGCAGCAGTAACTTTTCGATAACCTTAATCTTCACCTTGTCTACCTCTATGCCTCTTTTTGAGATCTTGTGGCCAAGGACTATCCCCTCCTTGACTTCTCTGTGTATTTGTGAATTATTGTCGCCGCTCAAATATTTTGCTTGTGTCTTCACATGCCACATGGCAGCTGAATTGCAAATTGAATTGCAATTTCAGAATTTCATGTATAATATATATATATATATATATATATATATATTATACATGAAATTTAATCCATCAAGTTGTCTGCTTGATTTTTCTTCTGTAATTTTCCATTTTTAATTCATTTTAGCTCCAAATTTCTTCATCACCATGCTAATTTAGTCCTACGAATAAAATTAACAATTTAGCACAATCCATAAAATTTATGCTAAAAAAGAATAAATAAAAGATCAAATATAAGGTAAATAATTATTAAATATATTTATTTTTTGTCTCACATCACCAACCGAAGCTGAATGATCTGCCACATAGTCATCAAAATTCTAGGACTACTCCAGCACCCGAGGAGGGGGAACCTCACCCCTAGTCGGTACCTGTGGTACACCTCGGGCAATGTCTCTAGCATGTCCATCATCGTGTGAAGTGTGCTCTGAAGAGTAATAGGATCCTTGGCCTCTGGAGGAGCCTAGTGTTGCCTAGGATCGACTGGAGGCTCAGGTGAAATACCTCTACAATAATTCCTCATAGGAGTTGCACCATGGGCACATCTTCGACCTCTGGCTCTATCTCTATCTCTGCCCCGAGCTGGGGCCTCAACAGTAGCCTCACGAGCTGGCTCCTCAGCTCTGTCCATAGATAAAGATCTGGTTATGGAATTTACCAAAAGAATACACAACACTCAACAACCTTACAACAACCATGCACGACAAGAATTGAAAAAATAATAAGGAAATTTTCCAACAGTCTCCGTAGCCTCTAAAAAATAAGTATCAGGCGTTTTCACACTGATCCTTAAGACTCTACTCAATTGGGCTTGTACACATGTAAGACCTATGAACTTGAGGATCTGATATCAAATTGTCATGACCCAAAAATGGGTATGATGTCACTTGCCTAACCCACCAAGACAAGTAAGTCAAAACCTGCTCAATTCAATATATAAACTAAAGAGAAAGAGATCAAGTCTAAAGATAGGGCAAGCACTAGAATAACAACTCTAAAACTATCCCAAGGCTGGTATCACATGTACAAGTCTTTAAATAGAAATGCTAAAAGAAAATAAAAGTTTCAAATGTCTAGTCCTCAAATAGAACATAACAAGATAATGAATTCTCGAGGGCCTGCAGAAAAGACAAACAACTACCTCTCAAGTAATCTCAAATTTTGATCCAGACAGTGAAAAAAATCTAACAAGATGGACCAGACTCACAACCTACAAAACATGTAGCAAAGGGTGAACACCAAAATATAGGTACTCAGCAAGAAGATCTAAACACAAGTAAAATATACAAAACAAAATACTCCCTCCACACTAATCACATACTACCAAACTACACACCTACACTCAGAAAAGTCCCAGCACAACAACAATATACATATACATCTATACATCAATTACTCTAACAGTTGCCACAGGATATAGATCAAATATACAACAATGTTTCAATATACAGCTCAATCATTCAATAGATATCTTCAGATAGATTCAGATACCCAATAAGTACAGTTCAGGCATAATCATCTCAAATTCATTCTCAATAATTGAATAAAGTCATGATCACAAGGTAAAATGATATGGTATGTAGTAAAATAAAATAAAATGATATGAATGCAATGTCAAGTATCGTGATGCATGTCTATCCTACGATACATATCCGCTGATATAATCAGTCCGGAACCTATAGGAGACATATTTGTCTATGTACCTACCCCGAAGCGTGAGGCACGAACCCAATATATAAGCAATATCACATGTCATGACTTGTGTGGCCCGTTCCCTATTTCTCATTATGTTACATGTCATGGCTCGTGTGGCCCGTCCCTTATTTCTCATTTTGTGTCACATGTTACGGTTTCGTGTGGCTCATCCCCTATTTCTCATTAGTTTTTCATCAGTGGAACTTAGTCACAATGCACATCAAGAACATATATGTGATGCAATAATGATGAGTGTGTGCAAGAGTTCACTTCACAATAAATACATCACCTCAAGTCAAATATCACAATAATAAAGCATAATAACGAGTTTGTTCTAAGCCTATAATCAACTCCCTAACCCACAAGTGAAACTCAACAACAATATCTCTAATGTAAACCATGATCAATCATAACAAGATCCACAATTCATATTTTCATATTACAAAAGATGCTTAATATTAGACATAAGTCGACACATATCAATCTCAATAATTTCACTTTCAAGTCATAGATGAATTTCACAATTTGACCACATTCTCACAGTTTTCCAGGTATAATAAAATCAACAACAATCAACCAATCATTCTAAGCCACAAGCATAAGAAATATAGTGTTCAAGTAAGCTTAACAAGGTTTAGGAATCCACTTGCCTTAACTAGTAGACAAATCAAACAAACACCGGAGCTTTTCTCCTCGAGTTCACACCTAGAATGTTACGATCTATACAAATATGGATTCATACTCTCAATATGAAGTCAATGATAATAAAATCAAGTAATTCGGACAAAAAAGATAAAATGGTCAAAATTTTCATGCCGAAAAAAGTTTTTCGAATCTGAAAATTAATACATAAAAATATTTCTCACATAATAAAGATTTCAATGGTTAAAACCATTTTGAAAATGGAGTTAAAATGAATCCATAACCCCAATTTTTCAATTAAAATCCTATATTCGAAAAATTCTCAATTTCTCCCATTAAAAATCTCCAATTTAAGTTAAAATCATAAATTAATCGATGAAAAATGAAGAAATGGAGTAGAAATTAGTTACTCAATAGTTTTGCCTTGAAAAATCTTGAGAAAATCATCAAAAATCGAGCTTGGAGTAATAAAATGGTAAACTTTATCACTTTTAATTAAAGCACTGTTCAGGTAAAAATTATACTCCGCGAATGCGAAAAAGGATCCGCAAACATGGAACACAAGTGCTAGATAAGCTCCCACGAATGCGGAGTACACCCTCACAAGCCTCCGCGAACGCAGAAGTTATTTAAGCTAAACTTCCGCAAACATGAGCCCCAATCCTTCGAATGAGGAGTTCAAAAATGGGTGCACCAGATAAGCAAAACTAGCTATCTCAAAACTCGAAATGGACCCCCAGAGTTCATTCGAAATTCGATACACACAAACCAAACATCTATCGCTATCATAAATGACGTTCCAGATTCGATGGAATTTTTAAAATTCGATTATTAGGTATCTTCGACCTGGAACCCAAAAAGCTCGTTTAAACTAGTTAAGAATTCAAATACCCAAAATAAATTTGGAAACTCTAAAAATTGCAACAAGATTATTTCTGGCATTATTTTCACCATTTGGAACTATTATAACGGTTAGAATTTTGATTAGAGCTTCCGAACTTCGAATGTTAACCAAAGTCAAACTAGAATCCGAATTCAACTAAAAATCACAAGTTTGGGTCCAAAATCTTCATTTCAACTCTAAATTCACTTCTGCAAGTTCTCATAGACTAAATTCTGCATTATGGAGCTGATGAAATTGATAAAATTGCATTTTGACACCCGAAACTTAAAATAACTTCAAAACTCAAAATTTTCAAACTTAAGCCTTTAAAAACTCTTTCTTTAGCAAAAATCCAACTTTTTACGAGATTTTCAAAATTTAACTTTTCAGCTCAACCAAAAATGACTTAAAGCAACTTTTAAGAAGGGCAAAATAGTAATTTAATTAAAAAATCTAAAAAAAATCTTCAGGATCATTACATCCTTGTGCCACAATGGTGGTCTAGGTACTCTGGTAGTTCTTCTAGTCTATTCAGATTGTGTTACTATCTCAATAACTTCAAGAGCTTTAGTGTGATCTATAAAACTAGGTTGTGTTACTACCTCAGTAGCTTCAAAAATTTCAATATGATCCATATCATTAGGAGTTTCACAATCCTCTACATGATCTGTTGCTTTAAGAATAGGATTGTCAACTGTAATTTCCATCTCTACATTGGAATTAGAGTTTACATTAGCAACATTATTGTCAGTAGCTTAGTTCTCAAGATCAATTTCATTTTCAGAAGTGTGAATATATATATTAGAGTCATGTTGGACAGGCTGCATCATGTCTAGTGGAATAGTAGAATTGACTTTGAAAGGGAAGATACGCTCCATGAATGATACATCTCTATTGTTAAAAAATAATTACTCTCTAGGTTCAGTAATCTATACCCTTTTTTGAGTTTTTGAATAGCCCATTGGAGATGCTTAATTGGCCCTAGAGGCAAAATTTACCTATTCTATGTAGAATTGAAGTAAAGAATAAACATCCAAAGGCTCTCAAGTGACTTAGATCAGGTTCTTTCCTGTATAACATTTTATGAAGGAATTTTTTTTGTAACACACTACTAGTTACCTTATTGATCAAATATGCAGTTGTTTTAACATAATGTCCTTAATATCTAATGGGTACACCACTTTGAAATCTCAATGCTCTAGCAATATTTATTATATGTCTATAATTTTTCTCTACAACTCTATTTGTTGTGGTGTATATGCACATACACTTTGATGCACAATACCAAGGGATAAAAACAAAGTACTACACTTCAAATTAAAGAACTTTATACCATTATCAGACTTAAGAGTTTGTACTTTGACACCAAATTATGTATTAATCATAGTTAGGAAGTTTTTCAAAATAAGATAAATCTCAATCTTACATTGAACTAGACAAGCCCAAGTAAATCTACTAAAATCATCAACTATTGTAACAAAATACTATTTTTTGTCATAGGTGGGTATTTTATAAGAACCCATACATCTACATGTACAAGCTGAAAGCAATAACCTGACTTGTTGTGACTAGCAGGAAAAGTTAGACTAATTTGCTTAGCTATAGGACAAGTTTGACAACATTTGTGTTGTTTAGCATCTATGTGATCCTTGAGGGCTACAATATGTTGCATGGCCTTAAGAGAAGACCTGATGTGCCACAAATTAGTTTGATTGACAACTTTTATTATTGCACCAACTGGTATAGTTATTTCATCTTTCAACAAGTACAAATCACTATTTTCTCTACCAATCGCAATCATCGTGCCATTGTAGCAACCCTGTAAGAGGCAGAAATTAGAAAAAAAAAACTAACATTCCATAATAGGTCACTGATGAATTTTTCTACTAAAAGTAGGTTAAACTTGAAGTCAAGGACCTAAAGAATATTTTTCAAGATTAGATCCCCCAAAATAGTAGAACTATTAGTGTTCATTATTCAAGCCTTTTTTCTTGTTGGCATTTGTACTGTACTTGACTCTGCTAGTTGTTTCAAATTAGGTAATATTTTCTTATAAGAGGTGATATGATGAGTTGTTTTTGAGTCAATGATCGATGAGGGTTTGAGTGATTAGAGAAACATTACCTGCTAAGTTGGCTTTGTATTCCTTTGATCTTTTGTTATTCAATAGACTTCTGACTCAATCCAGCTCTTCATTGCTCAATTATATATGATCTTGTCTTTGTTTATCAAGTATTGCATTGTTAACTGTTGCATTACGGCATAAGGTATGAAATTACTTGTCCCTGCATTATTTAAATTTTTTGATATGAAATTACTCACTCTATTTTGATATTGATTTGTTTGGTGTGAATTTCCTATTGATGTAAGCTTTCTCTTGCTTATGAAATCAGGTGGATATCCCATAGATCTGTAGCAATCAATAGTGAGGTGGTTCTTATATCCACAAATCTCACATGGAGTTTCTAATAGTGATTTTTTTCCTTTGTAACTTGATCCTTTTCTAGCCAACATTGTGAGTGGCTCCTTACTTAAATTTGTCACACCTAACAATCTTTAGCTTTCCCCTTTCACTACAGTGGAGTATGCCTGATTGACACTAGATGCTTCAGTTTCAAAGAGTATATCACTCCTGACATAATTAAAAGTCTCATTCAATCCCATTAAGAACATCAATAGCCTCTATTGACATAGATGATTTATGTAGGATTTAGCTTCAACACATCCATACGAAGGAGAAGGTACTAGTAGATCAAATTCATCTAATAAATCTCTCATCTTAGAATAGTACTCAGTAATGAAATCATTACCTTGCTTTAGGTTTGCAACTTCAATTCTTAGCTGATACACTCTGATAAGATTTGATTTGTCAAATCTCTTTTTGAAAATCTTTCCAGGCTTGTTTAGCATTCGATCCATACATGATCATAGTCATCAAATTAGGTGTTACTGTATTGCTTATTCATAACAAAACCACTACATTGCATCTTTCTCATTGAGTAGCTAATTTTCTCTTATGTGAACTTTTTAAGTAGGTTCCATCCACGAAACCAATGTGTTCTTCACCAGCAATGTAATCTCATCGATCAACTGCAAAGTCCATAGTTCTTTGGCCCTGTGAGTTTGATCGCATGTAAAGCTATTCTTAGTGTATCTGAAGGTTGTAAGTACAAAGGATAATGATGCTTAGGTGTAGCAACTGTTAATTCCCCCATTAATGAACCTTTAGAGGATTAACGAAGAACTAATTTCGCGAATGACTATCTAGAAAAGAGATCACTCCTTTGATACCATGTTAATTTTTTAGCAAAGCTCAAAATTTGAAAAATTATGCATATGGAGAAAGTATCTGTGGAGAGAAAATTAACAGTTTCATTCATACAAATGTACCATAGCTATAGCTTTTTATACAGTGTAATCTCATCTCTAATCACACTTTTCACGTGTGCTATTTCTTCAACTAACTCTGGAACAAGTGGATGACAACTAAGCAGTCCTAACAACTTGCTCGTGAGTTGTACATTCAAACTATACTTACTAACTCTCTAATTATCTTTGATAATTAGCCATCCAATTTTTTTTTATAGATTTAATATGCAATAAGTAGAATATATTTAATATAATTTTACAAGTTAAATTTTGAGATATGAATAGGACATAAGTAGGGTTATATGTTCATCTTTGTGTGATAGTTAAAATATATAAATTATTGTAAACATATATATAGCAATAAAATCATATTATTTTAAATAAAATAATCTTTTTACGATTTATAACATGTCATAGACATATATACGATTTTCAAAACGTGTCATTAATATAAGAAAGATTAAATTGATTTTATTTTTAAAAATGATTTCTCTTTCTATTTTAATTTAATTGTTATGTTTTGATTCGGCATGATATTTAAAATATTAAAGAAAATTTTAAAATATATTATTTTAAATTAAAAATATATGAAATCTATTCAAATATCTTTTAGATTTATGATCTTAACTATTAAATATGTCAAGTCAAAAATTAAAACACAAAGAATTCCTGAAAAAAAAGAAGAAGAAGAAATCGGGTCAAATGAATTAAAATGGCGGGATAATTTCTTAAAAACAAATTAAATTAATAATTATCTCAAAAGATAAATATTGAGTAATAAAGTATTTGTTGATAGCCAACCCCACCCCACACCGCCTCCACTTTGAAAAGAGAAAAAGAAAATACATGATGGTTTAGATGGATAAATAGATGATCTTATTAATAGTACTATTTTTCTGATAACCAGCCAATGTTGCCTGATATGAGGATATTTCATGGAAATTCCAATTCCAAGTTGCAAAATATTATTATATATATATAAAGGAAACTCATCGACTCTTTTGGAGTGTCTCTGTATTGGGTAGTTTCTTCTCTCTAGATTTTCTCTCTCCATTCTCCAGTGTGTGTCTGTATGTGTGGAGCCCAAAGCTGGTCCTCTGCTTTGCTGGCTTCAAGCTCCCCATTCTTGATTTATAATGGGGTTTCTCTTCTGAGAGTTTCAGTTGGTCCAATGGAAGCTCAAAACACTAATTGATCATTCCTTTTCACTTTATTTGTATTTTTTTTTCTCATTATGATCTTCATCCTTCAAGAAAAGTGAGAAAAAAGACAAAATAGATTATCAAAATCAAACCCCACTTCAGTTTTTCCTTTGATTTGATGGATCCACAGATCTAACACTCTTTCACTTTCAGATCTTCCATTTTCCATTGTAAAAGTGAGTTTTCTCATATACCCTTATCTTTAATTAGTATTTATGTGAGTCATAGAATTTGAGAAATCAAGAAAGTTGGTTTCTTTATCTGATTCAAAACTGGCTGACCATACAGTTCTTTGTTGAAAAAGGCGGTTTTGACCACTTCAAAGTTTCTTTTTAAAATTGATGTTGAATTTTTGTATTGGATACCTTGGTTCCTTAGTTTTATAGTATTCTCAGCTGCATATTGAAGTAAAGGTGGCTTCTTGATATGCATTCTGCCTTTTAATATGCAACTTGCAAGATTGTGTTTTGTTATCAATTCTATTCTTTTCTTCAGCTTATAATAACTTGGTTGATGATATTGCTTTATAGATTTGTACTTGCTTTGAGGAGGAACATATGCAAAGTTGAGGTTTATTAGCGTGTCCTGTTAGATGTGGAAATTTTAGATGGTGTTTTGGAGGAGATGAGGTATGTTATCTGGGTTAATGAACTTCTTGAGGGCCTGTTTTCAGCCAAGGGCCAATCGACACGTTCATACAGGTTCGGATGCCAATGGACGTCAAGATGGGCTGCTATGGTATAAAGATACAGGGCAACATTTTAATGGAGAGTTCTCAATGGCTGTAGTTCAGGCTAATAATCTATTGGAAGATCAGAGCCAAGTTGAATCAGGGTGTCTCGGATTGTATGATTCAGGTCCGTATGGTACCTTTGTTGGAATTTATGATGGACATGGTGGCCCTGAAACTTCAAGGTTCATCAATGAGCACCTCTTTCAGCATCTCAAGAGTAAGTTTTTATAACCAGTTCGAATCAAGTCATTCAATTTTTTCAGTTTCAGGGGGAACTAATCAATACTATTTCCGTGGTTCATGCTGAGATGAGCTGAATCTTGTCTTCTTACTTCTATAATTACTGAATTCGAGGAGTCCAAGTATTAGCTTTTAAGGACCACTTAACAATAATCAAAAGTCGAAGTAGCCCCTTGGGGCTTTGACCTAGTGGCAAGAGCGCAATGCTTGATGTGTGGTTAGGAGCATGTCATGGATTCAACCCTGCCACAGACAAAAGCCAGCTAATTAAGTAGAGATAAGTAAAAGGGCGAGTTGATTATCTATAGAGTTTCGAAACCTTGGGGATTTCTCGGTTATAAAAAAAATGTTGCAGTAAACATGTAGTACTCTAGATGCACAGTAGCTCTTTTTGGTGAAGTTATTATGCTAACTTCCATGGACAATATTTGTGTTGTTTTAGAGCCTCTTGGTTTTCACTCAATCACTTGGCTCAAATGTGCAGGGTTTACGTCTGAACAGCAAACTATGTCTGTGGAGGTGATCCGGAAGGCATTTCAAGCCACAGAAGAGGGTTTCCTCTCTGTTGTCACAAGGCGATGGCCCATGCAACCTCAGATTGCTGCTGTTGGATCATGCTGCCTTGTTGGAGTTATCTGCAGTGGGATATTATATATTGCCAACGTTGGCGACTCTCGAGCAGTCTTGGGGAGACTTGTCAAGGCAACTGGAGAGATTCTTGCTATTCAGCTTTCAGCAGAACACAACGCAAGTATAGAATCTGTAAGGCAGGAAATGCAATCTTTGCATCCAGATGACTCGCAAATTGTAGTTTTAAAGCACAATGTTTGGCGCGTGAAGGGTCTTATACAGGTAGGATCTTCTTTATGTTTTCCCATATCAAGGTATTCTTTATGCGTCTATGACTTAGTATTCTTTAAATAGCAATTGACAAATTCTGTTTCTTAGCAAGGAGGATCATCATAGAAATTAGTTGTGTTTTCTCTTAATACTTAAATATAAGCTTGTGATGTTCTGCGTTTGACTTTACTAGCCTTTGTTGTCGCCTACCACATCGATGGAGTATTGTTTAAAAGTTTCTACCTGAACTGAATAGCATTTCAAAGTTGCAGATCTTTTCTTCCTTTGATTGGAGGATCTTTGTTTGCTCTTCCGACTCTTAATATTTAAAGCTCTAGTTTCTGCGAGCACCAGAGTGTTGATTATTCAAGAACCAATATCCATAGTATGCTCTGGAGGTCATGCTTCTCCTTTCTGTGTTCTAATATTAGCTTGAGCGTTGAGGCATACTTGAGACTGGAATCGACTATCTTGGTCTGATCTGTATTTGCAGCAAGCTTTGCTTTTTGTTCATTTTCAAATTTCTGAACTGCTAGTACAAAATTGGGTTTGTTAAGTCCCACGTCTTCTGTTTCTTATGTATAGAGTATCTGAGCTGATATTTTATTATGAATTTCCTTCATTCAGGAGATGCATGTGATGATAATTCGTGTTCAATGTTTGAAATGGTCTTGCACACTTGCTGCTACTCTTAGATTTTAGTATACTTCCAAATTGTAAAAAAATTACACCCACTTGTATGGAAAGTGATATTCCAAATTATGTTTCGCATAAATGTGTAATGCACGATAAATCTTTCCTTTTGTGAATGTTTGCATAAAAGGATAGTCAGATGGAATTATGAACTTTCAATTTCTTAAAGAGACTGTTGTATAGCAATTCTTTAAACATTCTTAGCAGCCTTAGAAAGACCTGCATGATAATGTGTTTTTCCTTTTTAGAGTTACAACAGAACTTCTGTATGACCTTTGCATTTGTTCATTTACGTTAGGAAACGTAGAACCTTGGCTACTAACAGAGGAGAATACCATTAGGGAGTTCGTTTCCGGTTCCTTCTTTTTGTTGTGGCATGGCTCATGATCTGATGATCTGTATACTTTATCTTGCAGATCTCAAGATCCATTGGAGATGTGTACTTAAAGAAAGCTGAATTCAACAGGGAACCGTTGTATGCTAAGTTTCGGCTCCGTGAACCGTTTCAAAGGCCCATATTGAGCTCAGATCCATCTATTTTGGTGCACCAGGTGCAACCTCTGGATCAGTTTATTATATTTGCCTCGGATGGTCTCTGGGAGCACCTAAGTAACCAAGAAGCTGTTGACATTGTACAAAATCACCCACGCAATGTAAGAGATCCCCTTTGTACATGCTTTTGCCATTTTTGTAGTTTTCCAGTGATTCTAATATCTACCTATAGGAAAGCACTTCTTCATTTAAAGTTTCAGGATTCCTAAAATCAATGGAAGCCTTATAGTAACATTATATTACCATTAAAGGCACAGGTGTATCATCATTGCTTGGCTCTTCGATACTCTTTTGATTGGTTGGCCTCCTACTGGTGCCCTATAATCCTGATTACATCAGCTCTTTTCCTTTAAATTTCTTAAATTCCAGGGAAGTCAGGTGCTGCCTCTTGCAGAAATGCTAGGTAAAGGTTGGTATAATAGACTGTTATGGTTGGGCCTTCCCCCAAACTCCGTGCATAGCGGGAGCTTGCTGCACTGGGCTGCCCTTTTCTAAAGAGAAGTCTGATGAGATACGATCCTTTTTCCCCTTTCTCTTCTGTTTAGAAATAAAAGAATTTGTTTGGGGTTGGTACTGAACACTTTTACGGTTGTAGAAGCAGGAAGTAAGAAACTGACCTTAGAAACTATTCGTTGTATTAGAGCCCCCACCCCTTCCCTCACCATAGGCGAAACAATAAAGAAACTTATTGGAATGTGCAGCCACACTGTCATAGTAAGAAAACCTATTTCGGCAGCCTTGTTCCTCAGAAGGGGTCCTAAGGTAAAATTGCGAGTTTGTTTGCTCTAGATAGATGTAATACAAAGCTTTATATGTCAACTACAGAAGAAAAACAGTTGGACGAAACTTGAGCTCTTCTTTGCCACTTGGCAGGGGATCGCGAAAAGGCTAGTGAAAACTGCATTGCAAGAAGCAGCAAAGAAAAGAGAGATGAGGTACTCAGACTTGAAGAAAATTGATCGTGGAGTACGTCGACATTTCCATGATGACATCTCGGTGGTGGTAGTATTCCTTGATTCAGATTTTGCGAGCAGGGCTAGCTCTGTGAAGGTGCCTAACCTGTCTGTGAAAGGTGGCGGGATAAGTCTGCCTCGAAACACACTTGCTCCATCGTAATGGTGATGCGACTCGAAGCTCTTCCAAATGATGTTGTACTATATTCTTGTGAATACCAGGTAGCTTCTGAAAAGATAACAGCAGGCCTGCAATTTTAATTTTAATTTTTTAATGTACACCTTTAGTTTAACTGAGACTAATACAGATTTAGTTCCTATGCTCAAGGGACTTGAAAAAAGAGATGTACACAATTAGGCTGCTATTACTTCCTCTCTACTTTTTAATTCGGATTGGATTTTGTAAATTATGTGACTTGGCCGCTGTAAATGTTTTTTATGCCTTAATTATTCTTTAATGCTCTATTTCTCACATGCAAAGTGTCCACTGGAGTAATGGGTTGGATTTAGCTGGTGTAATTTTATTACTCCTTATTTTTGTTGTACAGGAGGTAGTATGTCTTATTTTTCCAGGTTACTAATCTCACTGTTTAAAGATGGTTATTTGTTTGCCAACTATTTTATATTGTTAGTCTAAGTATATACAAAGTAAAGTTGGGCCTTCCGTTGTAGATGTATGCATTTATCATGGGTGAAGTCATCCTGACAGCTTTTAATTAAAATTAAATAGGTTAAATTATACAAATCCCATACTATAAAGTGATAATTCCTTTTTATACCAACTATTTTCTAAATTACCTAAAATCTCCTAAAATTGAGCCAAGAGTGATACCTTGTGGGTGTTTGATACTTATCGAAATAAAAGGAAAGAGACAGTTAATTACACATAAAATGGGGGTAAACTGAAAAATTCAATTAATTCATCCATTAATTACGGTGAAACCTTGTTAAATAGTAAATTAGTAGCTATGCATGCGGAAGAGAATTCAATTTTCAAAAATTCAAATTTTTTTTACAAATTGCGTTGAAACAAATTGCAAGGCCGACGTCGGATCCATTTTTCAAGAAAATCTATTTGGAGAAGGTATGAACGTATCTATTTTGCTGCGTCATTCTGGAAAATGGGAATCTGATGTTGATTACCAAGGAT
>JBCEWC010001992.1:0-31598 GCA_038996855.1 Solanum aculeatissimum
ATCACAAAGAAATGGTAGTATTTACACAATCAGGTCATAAGTTAATGGATAACCTGGAAAGATGGTAAAGAAACTGCCATCATAGGTTAAAGTTCACTACTATTAGGGTATATAACTTAAAGTCGTAGCAGAATATGAAATGCATCACTCCAATAGCCAGGGGTATTAACAACCACCATCTTCTAGTTCTCCTATATTGCTCGGACTCCCCAAAAATGCTACTGCACCTGTGTCGGATCCTCCAAAAAGGCACTATTTTTGGAGATTCCAACATGCACTCCATGATATTTTTAAAGAGTTCGAGCAAACATAGTTGGTCTCGAGTTTTTAATGGACCATTGCCTCTGGTACAATAATTTGCCAATTTACAGCGTCCTAAATAACAGACACTTCTCATTGCTTCCACAACATTTTGGACAATCAACTGCTTGACATAGAGATACCAACCATCTCTATAATAGGCATGCTTGTCAAAGAAAGAATTCCCGTTTTAATATACAGGTACATATGCAACCACATTTAATGTCCCTAGCTTCATGTACTTAATTTCTCATGTGAGCTTGGAAATTCATTCTACATCTAACACCAATGCTCCTTAAAATCTTTATGGACAGTGGGGATCAAGATTCTGTGGTTCCATTGATTGGAAGTCGCGCAACAATTCAACAGCTAGCAAGGCACATGTACTATTTTACAGATAAATTAAAACTTATACATCCATTAAAAGTGCAATTTAACATTCATTAGAAGGTTACTCGTCTTAATTTTCAGGAGACTAATTCCACTTGTATGGACAATATCATGCAATTACAGTAGAGTTTAATTGCATAACATGCTCGTACAGGTACTAAAGGAATTTCAAATGGACGATCAAGCATAAATACAATCTATGCTAGAGTATGAGGTAAATCATCCCGTAGGCCCTGCCTCAAAAGCAACAACGATTCTGCAGTAGGGTAAAGAGCTAAGAGGAGGACTTACAAATCGATGGTGGTCGAAGTAGGTAATCCAAAGCGGAAGACAATTCTGCGGAAAAAGGAGGATGAAGATAGATGTTTGGCGGGAAAGAATATTGTGGTGGGGGTTATATAGAGCGGACATGCGGCTATTGGTTATGAACTTGGTGGAGGTACGACGTTTGGAAAGTAGACATTGAACTGGAAGAAAATTGAAATCACGTCGTTTGGCGAGGAAGGGTGTGTGCGAAGGGAACGATTGAGGGAAGTGCGTTACGGAAGGGTTGCTGAAGTGAGCGACAGGTAATTTAATTGAGGGCAAAATAGTAATTTTACAAGTGAGGGTAAAATAGTAATTTAACATTGGGGATTGTGGAGTTGGTGCTTTTAAGGTAATATAGATAGATAGATAAATATAGATATAGATATAGATATAGATGATATACAATGATATGATGATATTCACCAATAATTGAGTCCTATGGATATGGAGTTTTAGTATTTTTTTCAAGTTAAAAAAGTTATATGTTTTACATGTCCGTGTGTATCTTCCTTTGAACTCTTAGAAGTTACATATTATAATTATCAGGCAAGTAAAGAAAGTAATTGACCGCAGAATATATACATGTCACATAAATATATGCTTAATAAGCTAAGTTAAAAGTAAATGGTTAATAACTAAATTCCAGTTATATAATTCATGAGATACGGAAAGCTTCCCACTCTGATATGGCATATTAAGAAGATGAGTTGCTTAGTACAGGCCAGATAAAACTATAGCATACTGTGCAATGAGTATTATTAGAGTCACTGCATGCTATTTTATATGCAGAATTCAAATACATATAGTTAGTTGAAATGGGGAATCTTGGTAGCTCAGTTGGTTGGTTACCTGAACTTTTACCTTGTTGGTGAGGATTCGATTCTCCACACTGTAATCCCCTCCCCATATTCCCCTGAAATTTTCCATCGTAGATTCCATTGACTATACAGGTCTACCGCCAAACTATAAAGTAGCCCTAGGGGGCATACCTACAGAAGACTTCGGTATACATACTATGAGATTTCACATTTGAATGTGACAATTGACTACAATAATACCATACAAATGCCACCGATCGCCTACAGTAGGTCATCTCGTTACTTCATCACAATTAGTATTATACAAAAAAGAAAAAAGTTATATAAAGAAGTATATAGTTATTACCAAGGAAAAATTTAAGGTATTATTATAAATGTTAGGATGTGTTTATCTCGTTACTTCATCACAATTAGTATTATACAAAAAAGAAAAAAGTTATATAAAGAAGTATATAGTTATCACCTAAGAAAAATTCAAGGTATTATTATAAATGTTAGGATGTATGCGTCCACTACTATGAAGGACTTGGTCTGTATCTTGACAGAGAAAGATGTAAGAACTAATAAATTACACGCAATAAGAACAAGAAATTTTACGTAGAAAACCTCTTTTCTCAAGGGAGAAAAAGTCACGACCTGTTATACAAGATGATTTCAAACCAAACTTTCACTAAGTTGCAAAGAACATAGTCATTGATTACAAACTCTTGTAACTCAGGCACTAGACTCCTCACCCCTTTTGATGTAATAACACTATTACAAGACTTGAGCTTAAGCAATAACTCTATTGCCCACTAGGTAGACTTTTTCAACTTGTTCAGAGCTAAATCTAACTAAGAACACAGTGATACAAATCTAACAACACATGACCAACATGCCTTTATATGTTAGAAGTTGATCTTACAACATTAGAACATAGGACACAATATCAAGACAACTCAATTAAACTTGACTCTATCAGGTCCCTTGACTGTATTGACGTTGTTCCTTCTTGAGAGCAAATCACTTTTTTCTGAAAATCCATTTTTAAGCACACCGAATCTCCATGTCATGGAAATGGTCTTAAACATGTGATAAGTGTTCTCTCATTTGTTGGCCAGACAAAATTACTTTGTTGTACTTTTCACCAAACACCAATGACAAAGGCAACTTTAAAAAAGCTGAAACACATTTCAGCAATTTAATTTGGGATTCATGGGGCTAGGTCCCTTAATCAGGTCCATAGTTTATCAACTCATCAAAACCTAATTTCAGTATGTGTGTACAATCTTGATATTTACTTAGTTGCTTATCAATTTACAGCTTAAACATGAATTCAGTATATATATATTTACAGATGCTCGTATGAATCCTCGATGTCCACCTCCAACCAAGCTGGGGGCGTGACACAAATGTACAAAACATATTTTTTAATTCTTCATGACAAAAGAAGGGGAGTTAAAATTTTGTGCATTAAGTATACAATGACGTTTATATAATCGACCTAGCTGTGATAGCACGTAACTAGTCATAGAAAATCTGAAACCGTAAACTACAATAATATACTATAATAATTTCTTATAGCTGAATAAATTACACCGATGGTGCCGTTCCCCGGAAGTGCACCGGGCTTGTCCTTTTTTTTAATAACTAGAATATTGATTAGTGAAGGGAAAATTTGGTTGCTGAAAAGAGGTATAACGATCAAATTTTTGTCGTCGTTAAAATTTTTTTAACGACCGGATTAAATCCGGTCATTAACTTTTAACGGTGAAGCTTTTAACGATTGGTGACAACGGGATTTTTACTGATCGTTATTGACAAATAACGACCGAATTTATACTTTTAGCGACTGAATTTTCCCTCGTTAAAGACTTGTTTTCTTGCCGTGAATATACTATAATAACTTCATATAGCTGAATAAATTACACCGATGATGCTAAGATCGATTTGCACCGTCAAAGCACATAAATAATAATTAAAAAAATTGTTTGTACTATAATATTGCAGATGCCTAGATATATAAAAGATTTCGAGGACGTTGACAATTTGAGGTTAGTTTGATCTAATAGTTTGCCCACCAAAGTTTAGTCAATGTCCTGTCATGCTTGCCACAACATGTCATGGAGCACCACTTCAAAACATTTAAAGAGAATGCATATAAATATATATAATGGCTGTGAGTGACCAATTTGAAGTTTTATAATGCTTTTTAATGTTGGTATAATTGATTTTTCTTTAGATTTTGATTAATTCAACTTTTTTGTCGGCATCGTTATCTTAATATTTTTCTTTTCATTTTGTCTTTACTTATTATATAGAGTAGCTTTACCTTGTATCCTATTTATTTCTTTTAGATTTATCACTTGAATTGTTGATGTGTGACACATGTAATGACATAGAATACTAAATTTATCCAATTTTATATTCATCAAAACAATACTATACAACACAATACAATACATTATTTATACCATATATTCAAAGCATGAACACCCTTAGATCATTATTAATTTAATTATTATTTTTTTAAAATTATTATTTAATTATAATCATTTACTTTTTGCTCCATAGTTCAAGGCTTGACAGAGTGTAGACTTGATGAAACTCAAAAACGAGACTTGAAGCACCCATAAAAATTGAGCTTCCACCTTTATGGTTTTGTGGCTTCAAATTTGCAAATTTGATTTGTGAGAAAAGAGGTGAAACGAAGATTTGGTCCCACTGGACATGCTAATTTGTTCGCAACAAATTTTAAAGTACTAATAAATAAATTACAATTACAAATAAAATAGGAATAAGCATAATTTTATTGATTAAACAATCTAGATATGAATCTACTTGTCCCCTGATTCTATTCTATGGATTTTTTTTGGTGATTTGAGTGCTATACTGCTATTAGTAACATATTTCTTGAACCTTGGATAATTTGGACCTCCTTAGAACTGTTGATTTTCAGTTCAATATATTTCTTGATCCCTTTATGAATATTCTAGAGTTTATGAGATATTTAAGATACTTATTAAAATGAATATATTACTCTTTGTATAGACATGAGCTAGGGTTAATGATATGAAATGAACTCTTCTTGTCGAGTAATGTACGCATCTTGTAAAATTCTATATAATTTCATTGTCTATAAATACCCCATAGTTCAATGGTTGTTGAAGTATAGATTTGATGAAATTAAAAAATGTTACTTGAAGCACCTATAAAAATGAAATTTCCATCTTTGTGGTTTTGTCGCTTTAGATTTGCTATTAAATTTGTGAGAGAAGAGGTAAAACATAAATTTGGTCCAATTGGGCGCGCCAATTTATTTGTAATAAATTTTAAAGTAATAAAAATTAAATTACAATAATCAATAAAAGATGAAAAATATAATTTTATTGATAAAATAATATAGGTCTATTTATTCCCTTGATTCTTCTATATTTATTTTCTCCGTAATTCTACAGCTATTAGTAACATATTTTTCTTGAACATAGAATGATTTGGACCTCATTGAGATTTAATTTGATTGCAAAGAAGAGTCCAACATATATCTTAAGCCCTTTATGAATATTTCTGAGCTTATAGAATATTCAAGATGCACGTTCAAAGGCAAGCCGGAGCCACCTTCTATTCAGGGGATTCAGCCGAACTCCCTTTGACGAAAAATTATATTATTTATATCTAATTGAATATTAATTTTTTATGTATATATTGTAGACATCAAACCCATTCGACTGGTTCGTGTGTCTACTTCTAAGATTTTGAACCCCCTTAAGAAATTCTAGCTCCATCACAGTTCAAAGGAATATAATACCTTTTATATAAATATGAATTAGAGTTTATGGTAGAATAACCTCCAATAGCTCTATGTGAAATTGAACTCGTCTAGCAGAGTCTCAACTGAAATTGAACACATTTTATAGAATTCCATACAATTTGATGTCAAAAGTATGAATTTTTTTTAGGTGAATAAAATTTAAAAAGTCTGGGTAAGAATCTCATCGCTATTTTTTTTTAAAATTTTGATTCACGTTTTTTTAACTTTTTTAAGAAATTGGCTTAAGGTCTTGCGTAAAATGAGTTGGAAGGAGTATTACCACTTGACTCTCCACAAAGTTATGTTATTCTTTTATATAATTTCCTTCATCTTATATCACCTTTTATTCGAAATGTAAATTATTTCTTGCAGTTCTATTTGTATAGCTATAAGTACTAAATTACTCCTTAGTAAAAGCATATATTATTCTAGGGATATTATTTTTATAATGCCTACATTCTTAGTTCTGTTTTTGACAAAAAAAAAAAAAAAGAAATATAATTCAAATACATTTGTTTGTTTGAAATTTAATCAAAGACAACCGTTCAAAATAAATAAAAGATTATTCTTCGTAAAATGAATTTGCCCAAACGCGTCATGGATATTTCTTCCTAACAAACATAAAGCATGCATTGACATTTGTTTATTTTATTACAATTCTCTCTCCCAAGATGATGCATGCTTATCCTGTGTCACGATCCGAAATCAAGCGTGATTACACCTGCTTTTAACCCACTGTGACAAGTCAACCTAGATAGATAACAATGGAATAATGTGGAAGTTAAAGCAATAATATAATCTAAATAACAAAAAATAAGGCATAAGGAACATCGCCATAAACTAAAACTATCTCATAATTAGTGTCACATGTACTTACCTCTAATACAATAGAATTAGAAAGAAATAATACAAGCCTCAATAGTCTCTATTTCTGAAATAAAACAAAACCAATAAAGATGTCCGCCAAACTTGAGAGTAGGCTGGAGCAACAAGCAACTATCTCTCAATCTATCAAAAGCTTGATCCATAAAAGAATAAGAACGCCAATAAGATCCGAGCTCACAACCTACAAACATGTGTAGAAAATAAGAGTGAGTACAAAAACTAGCCAACAAGAGGACCTAAACATAGGTAGAGAATAAAGAACTCTAGTGCCCCTTTAATCCTAACCATATGCCTCCAACACTACAAACCTGAACGCAAGAAAGGCCAACACACACAATAAAGATAATATATAGTCATAGTCTCAAAACACAATGTCTCAACCAATCAATCTCAATAGTATACAAGAACATAGTCAATCAACATATCACACTTGGTACAAATTAACTCATTCAAGACAAAGAATGAAATGATATGGAATGGAATGGGATGCCATGATATGCAAGCAACATGGTGTAATGTCAAATAATCTTGATGTACGTCTGTCCTACGATACACATCCGCTGATATAATTAGACCAAAACTCATAGGGGCCACACATGACCCATGTATCCGCCAGAACTAATTTCCTTTGACATTTAACTTTCATATCTAGTCGGAACCATTTTCCTTCGATTTTTCTTTTCTTTTTCCAGCTGAAATAATTCTCCTTCAGCTTTTCTTTTATTTTCATTTTCTTTTTCTAACCAAAATTATTTTCCTTCTGCTTTTTGATATCGCTCAAGCCACACCTCCTTTTTAAGGTAAAGCAGTCGTTGTCAAGTAAATAACCTAACCAAGGTTAGGATCGATCTCTCAGGGAATATGGTAGACTCCAAAATAGTTCAATTGTAAAGTGGGGTGATTAACCTACTTATCTCTCAAGAAACAAAAGGGGGGGGGGTTTGCAAATTAAAACTAACAAAGAAAACTAAACTAATGCAAGTGATGTGTAACTAGTAGAAGAGCTAACTAGGGTGATGTGTTCTACAAGATTCTCTAACTCAGTATTATCGGATAATTGCAATAATTTCCAGTGTGTAGATGTAGAACAGTAAGTTATGTTTAGCTAAATCTTTGATCCAGCGTAGAGGTAAATTTCATCATGAAACTTGATCCATCCCCACAATGTGACATTACTAAACCTTACCATTTTATCCCAGTACAACCTCCCCTTGATCCAATTTGGTTAATTAGATGAGAACATCTCAATCGAATCCTATTAATTATCCTTTTTTTCTATTCATTACCTCCTTAATCTGACAAGTAACACTGGGCGGGTTCTAACGTAGGCCTTCCGTTAAAAAACAGTTAAAGTGAAAAGGAATAACTAATACATCCTTACACACTTTCCAAGAATTACAAGATATCTAATTTTACCTTGTTAGTTCTTCATGGTTTTCACAACCCTAGTTGTAGATTTAGCTACTTATGATTAGTGTAGATGCAAAAATTATGAAGTAGAATAACATAATTTAGCACTTACACAAAGGAATTGATGAACAAGAAATCCAACTCTTCAAATAGAAATCAAAATAGGAATCAAGAACACCAAAAGTTATTTTTCTCTCTCTAAAACTACTAAAAACTGTGAACTGGTACGAACTCTCTGGAAACTTAATGAAAAATAACCTAAAAATCCATTTATAATGTCTAAAATACAAAATAAAAATGAAATAGGAAAACTGTGTCAGTACACTCCACGGGCAGGTTCATGACTCATATTCCAATCCACGCCTAATGTGTCGGGGTTTTGTGGTCTTCAACTTAGATATGGAGATATCTTTTACGAGCCCTTTCCATGAGCCGTGTAACACTTTACGGCCCGTGAAGGGTTTCGTCTGATGGAATTTTATAACTTCTCCACTTTTTGATCCTCAAGGAACGACTGTACTCTACGACTCGTGAATTGATCTACGTCTCGTTTGCATGCTCGTAGAGTCACATTTAAAAAATTCACC
This sequence comes from Solanum aculeatissimum, assembly GCA_038996855.1. Lineage (NCBI taxonomy): Eukaryota > Viridiplantae > Streptophyta > Magnoliopsida > Solanales > Solanaceae > Solanum > Solanum aculeatissimum. Next base: position 8,490 of record JBCEWC010001992.1, read on the forward strand.
CTTCATTGGAAATTTCTACAACACCCCATCTATGGCTCGTGAACTATTCTACGACTCCTGAAGGGTTCTGTGGTTTACCAAAAACTGCTGCTTCAACATACTTTGCCCAAAAACTATGCCACCACTGAAATCCTGCAAACCAAACACAAAAATACATCAAATTTACTAACATCGCTTTGAAAACACACAAAATTTTAAGTTTTAAGCATCAGAAATGCTGTATTTCGGCAGCACATGAACACTCTTAACTTAAAATTGCTGCTTGTCCTCAAGCAATGGACTCAATCTACATAAGCAGTATAGAGACACACAAACCTCAACCAAATGACACAGATTTCATAAAATCAAGCACAGATACCCTCGCCACTTTCAAATACATATCCGATAGCTATCAAGCAAACCAATACAAACCAATATATCCAACAATGCAACTATGATAAGTTATATAACCATAAATAAGCAACAATCACTGACTTAGTCAGATATCAACAATGCAATGCAAGTGCCCTCACAAAAAGAAGTCTCATTCCTCACTCCGGATGATATTTTCAAATTCAGTGCTTGGGACAACACTACAACAATCACTCTCATAAGCGATATTCAAATACTGTGACCAATGCCATAGGCTTTCCCCTCATGACTAATACCTTCGACTAGTTGGATTAGGATCACTTTAGGACTTTCTAGACTTGCAATGTAGGCTCAAAGGGCTTTAATTTGGTGTGATATTTTAGGAATATAGTGACTAATGACCCTCCTTGACACTACGTTTTCTACACTTTTGCCTTACCAACCTATACTTTTCCTCATTCCCCCCTTTTCTTCCCTTTTAAAGCTTTTTAGAGTGCTTTATTCTCATTTTGTTTTGCACAATGCCTTTATTTTTCAATCTTTTTCTTCTTAGCACACTGATTAGATTTTTTTTTTCGCACCCTTTAGCACATTTTCTTCCCCTTTTCTGTATCACTAGTTTTCCCCTCATCTGATGATTTTCCTATCACCAACCACCCTCAACTTAGGCTTTTGGCCTGAGTTGAGGTGCATAATATCCATCCTTGGAACTAGGGGCACTTTGGTAGCCACCCTCAACTTAAGGTTTTTGCTTCAGTCGAGGTTCACAATGTTCAAGGAAGGACTAGGGCCAATTTTAGGACTTATCATTTATCAAGACAAGGTTACTTGGGTTTTTACAAAAAAGAGGTCTATGTCAGGCTCAAACACGGGGATCAAGAGATATATAGCACATTTGGTCAATTATTTAGGCTAAGTGGACTATTAAGAACAATGACCTAAGATCCTTTTCTAACCAACTCATCTACGGTCTAAATGAAAATTGAGATAACTAAACTGGGGTCCAGCTACTCCTTGGACAAAGCCTCAAGCCTAACAATGTAGAATACTTCTCAACAACTTAGAATCAAGAAAAGGGGGAGAAATATCTCTAGGATTGATGTCTTACCTGAAAATCATAAGCCCCGACCCAAAACTGGCACAAATTAGTCAAACCTATGGTTACAACAAGCTGCTAAAGTCTTGAGCACTAGCTCAAAGCATATTATCAGGGTTGCCCATAAAACATAAAAAGGATAATTCACCCCAAATCATGAAAAAACACAACTCCAAACCTAAAGCTAAGGTCTCCGAGGAACTACACTAGTCTAACACTTACTTAGAACTCATGAAAGTAGGATATAATAGAAAGAAATAGAATATTAGGAAAATACAGTCCTAATTAACATAAAATTTATATTAAATATTATCAAGAAAATCCTAGACAAGGATGGAGATCGTTGCCTGCCTCGAAGCTGATCATGCGCGCTCCAAATCCACTTTGCGATAGATATACATGCCTGAATCACCTCAAAATGCGGCCACACTAACAAAATATTGATGGCCACATCAATATGGACATTTTGACACCAAAATCACATATTTCAAAGACATGTCCAAAATTGGATCTAAAATAGGATTGTGAAACCTGTGATAGGAATCCCAAAATGAACTTTGTAAAAAAGTTCTAAGTGCATTACTACACTTGTACTCCAAAATGGGGCACACAATTTGACGCTCAAAAATGAAAATTTAAGCACATAGAAATAATTCACCCTTAAAGGAGAAAACAAGAACAAGGACAGACCCTTTGAGAAAGAATTTACCTCAAAATGACGATCTACACACTTCTCTGAACACTTCACTACATTTCCATTATCCACATAAACCAGATGCACCTTGAATCACCTCAAACGGAGGTCCCAACCTTGAGAAATTGCAAAACGAGTACAAGGGGTTAGACTGGTGCATGACTAGTCTTATTTAAGAGACAAGTCCTAGCAACACATCACGACCGTGGAGCCTAAGGCTCGTGGTTTCAGCTCGCCCAGTAATTGTTCATCGCTATCATGGAGGTGCTTCTTGCGCTCGTAGAGAAAAAATGACATAGCCTCGCGATCGTAGCTAAGGGCCTCTTGATTGCGGAGGTCTGGGCATTCAACCTTCACAAATGTGTCCCTAGACATCGCGAATGTGAAGCACAACTTAGTCTACACCAAATCTTTTTGCAGCATCAACAATATTGGCAACGTTTAAATCATCAGTGGGGTGATCGAGATACGTTCATAACCCCATGCACGCCAAAAAAAACTACGCTATCCCATTGAATTCAACATTCTAGACTCAATGGTAAAGTCAAAATTTTCAATAGACTTTGTCTTGACAAAAAGTGGGTCCATGTGCAAGCACCATTTTAAACCAAAATTCATAAAAGGGCTCGGAATAAGATCAAAAGCCTCAGGACACACATGAAAGGTCGTTGTAGACTAAGTCAATGTTCTAAAGCTAATCGCACTTACAAAATTCTCATTCGGACATGATTTTCAAGAATATTGACCAAGGTCAACATAGGCCAAATCTTAAAGGCTAAAACGACTACTTCACAAACTTGCACTGATAGCCTCGAGAATTGAGCCAACCATGCTCCTATCCTAGAAAAATAGCTGATGGAACTGCCAAAATTGGATTCTGAGGTGTTCTTCCTAGATTTTTTTATCAAAGTCAATTGTTCAACTCTAGGAGCTCCAAAACACATAAACGAGACTAAAAACGAAGCAAACGAGCAAGCAATCGAACTATTAGTGCCAGCAAGTCATAAATAACTTGGGAATGCTATAGAAAAACTCCAAACAGTAGAAAGAATGGAGACTAAAGAACACAACCTAGAGGATCATTACAGTAAGATGATGTTAAACAAGATTGGACATGCATATTTGCTTATATGTTTTAAATTGTCATCGATTCTTTTGTTATAGAACATTTGTTTGTAAATAATCTTCTTTTTATTTTTTGATCAATAGTGTATTTCTACTTCATAGATTTTTCACACAATTAAGTAGCTCAATTATATAGAATAGTGATATCATCTATGAATGCACATAGCTATCTATTTCACTAGTTTAAGTCAAATCTTTTCACAGAAAATACCCGTTAAACTCTAACATCTTCATTTCAGTCTTTCGTCGGCATACAATCTTATTTTCTTCCATTACAAAGGCATTACATGTTTGAGTTAATAAACTTGAGAAACTTTTCATTTATAGGCAACAATATTTTTATTACTTCATGATTATGTTATGTCTATATGAATTGGCTATTATTTAATGTTCCTAGAGATTTACAATCCTCAACGTTGATTTTGACTCCTATTTTAGGTACGTGACTTACATTTTTCCCAATGAAGTTATATCTTCTAATTTTCCTTCAATAGATTATTCCACTTAAGCAACAAATTATTGTTAGTTAGATTTTTAGAACTTTCTTAGATTTATGAAAATAGGCACATTCATAATTTTTCCATTTTAGTATTATTTATACGCTCAAATTATATTTCTCAATGACATATAAAGCGACTGTTATTTAAATATAGAACCCAATAATGTTGGAATCAAATTCCATAGAGAGTATAATGATATTATTACTCTTAGGCATAATCATAAAAAATGGTCTTCATTTGTAAAACAAGTGTGGTAGTTTAATATGCTTAGTAATTAAATATTACTTTTGTTTATCAATAAGTGTGTGAAACTAAGCAATAAAGATATTATCGCCTATAAATTACACAACTATCTTCTAAACATTTTGTTTATGATTCCTCTATCAATTTTAATACAATAGCTAGGTTCCTAAATAAAAATTAGAAAATATTGTGGCTAATCCAGATGATGTGAAGGCTTTGGCGATACAAGGCTTTGACTTGATTGTCATTAGAGAAGAGTTTATCCATATTCTTTTATTTACTTTTGAATTATCAGTGAAGTAGGTTTATTTCAATGTTTGAGTCTTTCTGTTTGTCATTTGTTGTCATTTAAGTTTTAGTGTTTTAGTAATTTATTGTCGTGTCTTTAGTACTCTATGATCTTAAACTATGAAGTATAAGACCATAATAGAAGGGTATCCTAATAAAATAAATTCTTTTCTATTAAAAGATTTGATTTAAACTAGTGAAATAAATAGTTCTATGCACTAGTTGATGATACCACTCATCTAAATAATTGAGTTACATAATTTGTGAAAACTCTATGAAATGGTATTGATAAAAGAAATAATCAAAAGAGGATTATTTACAGCTTGGTGATGTAGATGCGAACCCAAGAACCAATAAAATCAAATTGTCAGTTTAAGATTCCTCTACACCACATGATAATTCATGAGATCTTATAACGAGTAAAAGTACAAAAAATCAAATAACAAGCTCATGAATAGAAGAGAATACTTACATATGATTTTGAGACTAATTGAACTTGGGGTACTGAGTGCTTGAAATTGCATCTCTCTGTAATTATCTCGAAGGTCATTTTTGGATGGGTCTAAAAGTCGGATTTTGAAAAAATTGGAGTTTTGCAAATGAAAGAGTTTTCAAAGACTTAAAGTTAGAAATTTTGAGGTTATTTCGAGTTTCAACTGTCATAATTCAATTATGTCAATTCCATCAATTCCGAAATGCCGAATCTGGTGTAGAAGAACTTGCAGAACTGAATTCAGAGTTAAAATGGAGATTTTAGACCCAAAGTTGTAATTCTAGTTCATTTTGGATCATAGACTTGACTTTGGTTAACATTCAGAGTTCGGGAGCTTGTATCAAAATTCTGTCAGTTCCAGTGGTTCTAGGTGGTGAAACTAACACTAGAAATGACTTCATTGTAATTTTTCGAGCTTTTGTGAATATTTGAGTACAAAACTAGTTTTAATGATCTTTCTTGAATTCGGGACTACATAGGTTCTGAATTCGAATTCTGACAGCTCCATTGAGTCCTGATCGACATTTCTGGTAGGGTTCCATGTGTTGGTTTGTGTTCATGGGGTTCAGAATGAATTCTAAAAAGTCTAGTTATGATTTATTTGTGTTGTGTGTTTACTGTTTTCTCAGTTCTGGTGCCCCTCCTTTTGTACTCCGCATTCGTGAGAGTGGGACCGTGTTCGGGGAGGTCTAACCTGAGTGATCTCCATGTTCGCGAAACCCCTCTTTGCATTCGCGAAGCTCTGTACTGAGGACCTCCGCGTTAGTGGAACCCCTCTCTGCATTTGCGGAGCTCTGTGCTGAGGACCTCCGTGTTCGGGGATTGAGTCCCCTCGTTCGTCGAGGGTGGGGAGGATTAAACCTCTACGTTCGCGGATAAGGCTCCGCGTTCGCGGAGCATTATTTTTACTTGAACATTGAACTATTTTAAAAAACATAACTTAACTCTTTTCCACCATTTTTGACATTTCAAGCTTCGTTCTAAGAGAGAATTTTCAAGGTTTTGAAGGCAAATTGATTAGGTAACTATTTTCTAATTTATTTCATTGATTTCCATTGATTAATTTATGATTTTAACTTCTAATTTTGGGTTTTAATGGTGGAATTTGGGAATTTTTGGAATTGACTTTCCTAAACTTGAATCGTTGATTTCTCCCTTATCTTAACTACATTTTCAAAATCGTTTTCACCATTGAGTTCCAAATTATGTGGAGAACATTTTCATGTATTAATTTTCAGATTTTGGCTACGTTTTTCGACATAAGATTGTTGATCATTTTACACTTTTTCTCTGAATTAATTGATTTTAGTGTCATTAAACACATTATGTGATTGTGATACCATATGTGAATAGATTGTGGTGATTTGGAATACCATAGGAGGGGGAAACCGCCAATTTCAACTTGATTCGAGACTTTATTTGAGGCATGTGGACTTCTAACCTTTTGTTAAGTATGAATGAACCTTGTATGTTACTATGTGTACGGAGTTGAGTATTTAGGGGTAGAAATGTGTCATTGTAGGTTTGATCATGACTTCTTATATTGAATACTTATTCATATGGTGCTACATTGCTTTATAAATTAATTGTGAGTTCATAATCTATGTGATCTTCTGAATCATTCGTTATTGACGATATTGAGATACTGATGATATTGAGATATTGATGGTATTGAGATAATGATGATATTGAGACGTTGATGATATTGAGACACTGATGATGTTGAGACACTGATGATATTAAGATGCTAATGATATTGAGACATTGATGATATTGAACTATTGATGATATTGAGTTATTGAGATCATTATGATGTTGATACTATGATATAATTGTGATCATGCACATTACATATATTATTATTTGTGCATTTATACTTGTGATGATTACGACCGAGATGTGAATAAGGTAACATGTGGATTGGTGGCCAAGGTTTCTAGGTCAGGCTGAGATAATATGTCGATGGTTTTTGGGTTCGAGGTGATATTTGGACATGTGACATGAACCGAGGTCATTGCCAATCATGATCACAAATACATGGTCCTTGTGTGGTCCCTATGCATTTCGACTAAGGCGGTACACCCGCTCAGCGGATGTGTATTCTAGGACAGACATGCATCATGATTACTTGACATTGCATTGCATTATGTACATTTCATGACATCCACTCCATTCCATTTCATATCTAGTTCATATTATCGTATATTGTTTATGAAGTTTTATACTTATATTATTTCTGATTGTGGAAAAGTGTTGGATCTACTTATATACCTGGGTATTGAGATATTATGCCAAGTGATGCGTATATTTACACTACTATAATTTTTATAAAATATTATGCTGGGACTTTTCTTAGTGTATGGTTGTAGTTCGGCGGATTGTGATTGGGGTTTAAGGAGTTCTTTGTGTTCTTCATTGCTTTACTTTAGGTTAGTTCCATTTCGTTGAGTACCCTGTTATTTGGTGCTCACCCCCTTGCTACATTTTTGTAGGTCCATCCTGCTAGACTTCTATTTGTTGGATCGAGCTTCAAGATTACTTGTGAGGTAACTGCTTATGTCTCTAGCAGACCTTCGAGGATCTCATTCTATGTTTTTATTCTATTTGAGGACTAGACATTATGACTTGCATTTCATTTGAGTATTCGATACATAGAGGCTTGCACATGTGACACCTGTTCTTGGGTTGATTGTATTACTTTTCTTCCACATTTATCTCTCTTATTAGATTGTTATCTTCCGCTTTTTATTATTTTGTCAAGTTATTGAATTTTGGACTGACTCGCCTTGGTGGGTTAGGTGAGTGTCATCACATCCAAATTTCGGGTTATGACACACTCTTCTTTCCATGTTAGCTGATACTTGTTGCTTTTTCTCATGTTCCTGCGGCGACTGACCCTTTTTATTGGTAGTCTCTTTCTTGTGGTTTTATAGACCAGGTTTCGAGGTAGTATGACCTTTTTTTTTTGAGTTTATCTTCTTAAAATATCCTTATGAATTTTGGATACGATTAAAAAACTTAGGGCGGAAGAGTGAAATATTCTCCTTTTCAGTGGAATATGCTTTTGATAATAACTGTGATTGATTTTAACACGTTGCAACGTGCTATTCAGTTCGATATTTTCTATTTTCATTTTTTAGAAATAATCAATAATAAAATACTAGCTAAATATTAGATATAAGAAAATTCAAAAGAACAATATCATGTTTTTAATTTTTCTTTTTCCTTGCAAATAAAAAAGGGAAAAGGGTAAAAAATGCCCTTAAATTACATGAAAGGAACAAAAATACCCTTGATTTATACTTTGGTCCAAAAATGCCCCTGTCATTGATACTTTAGTTCAAAAATGCCCTTTTCATTGATACTTTGGTAAAAAAAATGGCCTCATTGTTACCAAATGAGTCAGAAATGTCCTTTTCTCTCTCTCTCTCTCTCTCTCTCTCTCTCTATATATATATATATATATATATATAGATGTTTTTTTAACACATTTTGATCCTAATAAAAATATTATTTTTAAAGAATCCTTTTCTTGTTTTGTTTTTTTAAAAATCACATTAACTAATAAAAAAACAAGAAAATATTTTTTTTCTTAATCTCATTTTATCAATTGAAATAGAACATCGTACCCCTGTAACAAATAATATATGTCATAAATATAAGATCGTAGTAAATCCAATATTAATTTTTATTTAATACTTTGGTCTAAATATGTCCTTATTATTATCAAATGGGTCAGAAATGCCCTTATCTAAATAAATATATATATTTTTAAACACACATATTGTGATCCTAATAAAAATATTATTTTTAAAGAATTCTTTTCTTGTTTTGTTTTTTTTAAATCACATTAACTAATAAAAATGTTAAAAAAATAATTTTTTTCTTAATCTCATTTATCAATTAAAATATTGTATCGCTGTAAAAAATAATATATGTCATAAATATAAGATCATAGTAAACCCAACAATAATTTTTATTTAGATAACGATAAAAATAATAATTATAATAAAGCAAAAAATGAGTTTTTTTTTCTTGAATTGAAGTAGGATAAATATTTTCTAATTAAAAAAACATTATTAGAAAAATAATGTGTTCAAAAATAAAATAAATAATAAATTTATTTTAAAAAGAGCATTTTTGACCCATTAAATTACAATAAGGACATTTTTGAACCAAAGTACTGACAGTAAGGTGTAACGACCCAAATATTTTCAAACTTCGTAATGGTTGGTCAAGGTTAGTGTTGAACTCATCATGGTCGAATCTTGGTAGTCATGGGTCATATTTAAGTGGCCAAATTCAAAGAAGTTATTTTGGTGGAAGATGGTAAGGCCGTTGGGCAGCACAAACTTTGAAAAGCCATATATCTTGGTACGAGATAAACTATGTGGGATATTATATATCAAATCTAAGCTCTTTGAGTTATCTTCGCAATGCAACTGGTTTCACTTGATTCAGAGTTCGGATGTGGAAGTTATGGCCCTTTCAGTGAGACTGCCCGTATTCTAAAGTATGCTGGAAAAAGGATTCGGAATGGAGTCAAAGTGAGGGACCATAGATCGTTTGGTTGTTCACGGTCCGTGGTGTGTCCTGTGAGTTATTCCATGAGCTCCCTTGGAGCTTGGACCCAGACCTGGACTAAGTGGAACTCCACTGACGATTACACGGTCCGTGTGAGCTTTCACGGTCCGTGAAGAGACCCGTGAAGTGATCCAGAGAGTTAGTCAAGGCTCGAGGCTGGACTCTGGACCAAGTGATGCTCCACAGACCAGTACACGATTCGTGTGCAGCTACACCATCCGTGAGAAACCTCGTGAATTGATCCAGAAAGTCCCCCGAGATTTCAAGTCGAAGCCGAGACCAAGTGAGGTCTCACAGATAGGTTCACGGTACGTGAGCCTCTGGACGACCCCTGGTAGCCTTCCGTGAAACACTACTTTTGTGATCTAGTCCATTTCATTAATAATTAATTCGTAATTTGGTTTAATCCTATGCCCCTTTTATCCTTTCTAAGGTCTCCTAAAGCTCCCAAATCATACCTTAATCCCCTTTTATTCATTCTAACACTATTCAAACATTACAAAAATTCTCTCAATCCTCTTGACCTCCATTGATGAAAGCTTGAAGAAATTTGGGGAAGATCATCTTTCTTGAAAAATTCATCCAATTCTCTTGACTAATCTCAAGGTATGTGGGATTGATTCATGGATTCCCTTTCATCCATGAAGACCCAAGAACCCTTTTCTTTAAATTATGAATTTAAGCTTTCTTTAATTATGGGTTCTTTAAATTTTGATGTATTCAATTGAATTGAGTTGTGGGTTGTAGAAATTAGGTGATTTAAAGTTGATTTAAGTTTGAAAGTTCATGAAGTGCATTGAAAATTCTTGAGGGTCTAGGGTGAATTTCCCTTTAATGGTTTAATATGCATGGGTAAATTGCATTATGATTTGAATTGGGATTTTTCTCATGAATTATGTTGAACTATGTATTGAATTATGGTTTAAGGTGTGAATCCTCCATTACCCATGCACTTGATTCCCCATTCCTGGCATATGCATTGAAGTATGAATATGATAAAACTCTTGTTAAGGGCATGACCCTCTTGTTATGATATGATATGTTAAGGTTTGTGATCACATAGTCTCTTGTTATGTCTCTTTGAGCATTATGGGTGCTTGCACCATTTTGATATGTTATGAAGGCTTGATATGATAAGATATGTAGATGAGCTACTCCTATTACATTGATATGGAAATGGTTTTGGAAATTCTGGTTGGCTTTTGAGCTTATGTATGGATATGGATTTGATAATGACATGGTTTGCTTAATGATGCTTGGTTTTGAAAAGAATGTAAACCCCTCCGTTTTGAAAGGCTTGCATGTATATATGTTTTCCCATGGGATAAAGCTTAGCACCGAGGGATTGGAGTCGAGGTGGACTAGCTCCAAGGGTCCATACTCTTATCCGTCAAACCATGTGCCAACATGGGATTTCTTCCTAGATGGGATGACTTGTTATGTTTTCCCTTGTTGAAGGGTGACTAGGGATCTACCTAGCAAGTAGGTGAATCCAAGTAGTAGCTCGCTCGGGTTCCCTCTGTTGTCGGTTGAGGTCACATCCCCGCTATGATATGATTTGTAGGTTGCATTTCATGCATCATAGCATGATATATTGTTATTGTATACTTCTCTTTTAGCTATGTGCACTCCTTTCTTATCACTTGCCCCCTTGGCATCTCGCTTGGTCATATTATTATGTCATATGCATTGCATGCCCACATACTTAGTGCATATTATGTGTTAACCTATACTCTTTGTCTATATGTTCTAACCATGTAGGGATCGGTGACGACCTCTATCTCCCGTTGGACGACGAGTGACATCCTTGAATCTATTTTCTTGTGTGAGCCCTTTTGTTCAAGGGAAATTGCTACTTTCTATCTTCCTTGTATCATTTTATTTTCCTACTTTATGACTTGAGGGTGAGCCCAGATTATGTCGAGGCCCCATTCTATCTTATGTAGAGGCTATGTTGGACATGTTAAACTCTTACATATTGTATTATGTTTTGTTGAGATATTATGGCTATTGAGATTTGGTTATGAGAATGATGATCCGATTATGCTTATGATTATGTATTGGATTTGTGAATATTAGGAATGTGCTTATGTGGAAAGTCCCCTAACCCGGTATACCCTCATAGCTTGAGTCCTACTTACCCGCCCCTTAGAAATACTTGTTATGTGCTATGCGATCCATGTTCCTCCCATTCTCGGCAACATCCCCAAAGCTTAATTCCAAAGCCCCGTTTCCCCAATAAATATGTGCTATGTGTTTACTTTTCCGCGCATCTGAACCGATGATGTGAGTAATGATGCTATGATGGCTTGATTGAGGACTTTTAGGTTCTCCTTCACCATGTCACATCTAGGCCCCACTTTCGGGTCGTGAAAAAGATGGTATCAGAGCCCTAGGTTTGTAAATGATCCTCGGAGTCCAACATGCCGCGTCAAGTAGAGTCTCATTCATGGGTGTGAAGAGCGCCATGCCTATGAGCGAGAGGCTATGATGACGTTTTAGGAACTTATCTCATTTCATTATTTCCCCTATGTCGTGCTGTGAGCTATTACGATAAATTTACTAAACTCTTGGTATTTTTGTCGCTCTTTTAGAATATGCCTCCCAGAAGAGCTCTCTTCCCCCGTCAAGCTCCCGACTACGAGGAACAAGTGACCGACACCGAATTTAGAAATGTGGTGTCTACGTTGGCCCAAGCAGTGGCTAATCAAGTCCAACTAGCTAATCCCGTAACTGTTGGTACTCCTGCCTCTAGGGTAAGGGATTTCACCCGGATAAACCCTCCGGAGTTCTTTGGTTCAAAAGTGGACGAGGATGCTCAAGAGTTCATTGATGAACTCATTAAGGTGTTGACCATCATGGGTGATAGTTCTGAGGAGAAGGCTGAGTTGGTTGCATATCAACTGAAAGATATGGCCTAGGTGTGGTATAATAAGTGGGTAATTGAGAGGATGGTTGATGTCAAGGTTGGGTTGGAAGAGTTCAAGATGGCCTTCCTTGATCGGTTCTTTCCTTTTGAGCTTAGAGAGGCCAAAATGACCAAATTCATCAATCTTCGACAAAGTGGTATGACTGTGAGGGATTATTCTCTCAAATTCACCAAGCTCTCTAAATATGCTCCCATGCTTGTGGTGGACCCCTGGGCAAGAATGCACAAGTTTATTTTGGGTGTCTCGGATCTAGTGGTGAAGAAATGTCGTACGGCTATGCTTATTCAAGATATGGACATCTCAATATTTATGACTTATGCAGAGCAAATTGAGGATGAAAAGCTTAAAGAGAGGAGAGTGACTGAAGTTAAAAGGGTCCAGCTTGATGGTGGATTCTCCAATTCTAAGAGTGGTGGTGGGTTTGGCCAATTTCATCAAGGCCAAGGTTCCAATGTGAGGGTTGCTAATCCAAGAGCGCCTCCTCGTAGGGCACAAGTTGGGGGTGGTCCTCGATTTTCCCATTGTGGCCAATGTAGTGGTAATCACGTGGATGAATATAGAAGAGTTACGGGTGCTTTCTATGGGTGTGGTATTTTGGACCACAAGAACTCTAATTTTTCAAAGAATGTGAAGAAGGATCAAGTGGCTCCCAGTGATCAAGGACAACCAAAGGCTTCGGTTGGTGGTGCTCCTAGGAACAACAGGTTCTATGCTCTTCATGCCCGCCAGGAGGTGGAGGAAGCTCCGAACGTCGTAATAGGTATGTTAAAAATCTTTGATTTTGATGCTTATGCTTTACTTGATCCGGGTGCAAATTTATCCTTTGTGACTCCTCTGTTGGCTGTTAAATTTGGTTTGAGTCCTGAAACTCTAAGGAAATCTTATTTGGTGTATCTATTATTATCTGAAAAGTGTATCGTGGTTGTCCTATCTCTGTGATGCATAACTTATTCCCCGGTGACTATGTAGAACTTGAAATGTATGACTTTGATGTTATTCTTGGGATGGATTGGTTGCATACCTCGTATGTCTTGGTTAATTATAGAACTAGGCAAGTTAAATTCCAAGTTTCTAATGGGTTCATGTTGGAGTGGAAGGGTAGTAATTCCTTGGTTAAGGGTCAGTTTATTTCCTACCTCAAAGCCCGGAAGATGATTTGAAGGGGTGCATTTATCACATTGTAAGGGTTAGAGATATGGAGGGTGAGTCACCTAAGCTTGAATCGGTTTTGGTGGTTAATGAGTTTTCCAACGTGTTTCTCGAGGACTTGCTCGGTATCCCTCCTGATAGAGAAGTGGATTTTGGTATAGATCTCCTTTCGAATACTCAACCTATTTCTATCCCTTCTTATCATATGGCCCCGACGGAGTTAAAGGAATTGAAAGATCAGTTGAAAGATATGTTAGAAAAGGGTTATATTAGGTTGAGTATCTCATCTTGGGGTACTCCCGTGTTTTTTATGAAGAAGAAGATGGGTCGCTCTGAATGTGTATTGATTATCAGCAATTGAACAAGGTGACCATTAAGAATAGGTACCCGTTTCATAGAATTGATAATTTGTTCGACCAACTTCAAGGAGCTACTCACTTCTCCAAAATATACCTTCGTTCGGGTTACCACCTGTTGAAGGTGAGGGAGTGTGACATCCCCAAGATGGCTTTTCGGACTCGTTACGGTCACTTTGAGTTTGTGGAGATGTTGTTTGGGTTGACCAATGCTCCGGTGGTGTTTATGGATCTCATAAATTGGGTATTTAAGCCTTTTCTTGATATTTTTGTGGTGGTGTTCATCGATGATATCCTAATTTACTCCCGGAGTGAGCAAGAGCATATGGAACACATGAGGTTGGTGCTTTAAAAGCTGAGGGAGAAGCAATTATATGTCAAGTTTAGCAAGTATGAGTTTTGGTTGGGAGAAGTTGTTTTCCTTGGTCATGTGGTGTCCGGCGATGGCATCAAGGTGGACCATAAGAAAATTGAAGCGGTGAAGGATTGTCCTAGACCGTTGAATCCTTCAGATATTCGAAGCTTCCTTGGTTTGGCCGGTTATTATAGGAGATTTCTTGAAGGGTTTTCTTCTATTGCATTCCCGTTGACCAAGTTGACTCAAAAGAAGGCCAAATTTGTGTAGTCGAATGAATGTGAGAAAAGTTTCCAAACCTTGAAGGATCGACTTACATCGGCTCAAATTTTGACGTTGCCAAATGGGTTAGATGGGTTTGTGGTATATTGTGATGCATCGCGTATTGGTTTGGGTTGTGTGCTTATGCAATATGGTAGGGTAATAGCTTATGCATCTCGATAACTAAAGGTACATGAGAAAAATTATCCAACCCATGATCTTGAGTTGGCGGTGGTGGTATTTGCTTTGAAAATTTGGCGACATTATTTGTATGGGATTCATGTGAATGTCTTCACCGATCACAAGAGTTTGCAATATGTGTTCACCCAAAGACACCTTAATATGAGGCAAAGGAGATAGTTGGAACTTCTCAAGGATTAGATATGAGTGTTCTTTATCACCTCGGCAAAGCTAATGTTGTGGCGGATGCCCTTAGTAGGTTCTCTATGGGAAGTGTGACACATGTGGATGAGGGGAAAAAGAAGATAGTCAAAGATGTGCACCATTTGTCTAAGTTGGGTTTAAGGTTGGCCGAATCCGACAATGGTGGGATTTTTGTTCAAGGCGGATCCGAGTCATCAATAGTGGTTGATGTTAAGGCAAAACAAGACTCAGATCCTTCCTTGGTGGAATTAAAGAAAATGGTTTCCTAAGGAAAGATTTAGGTTTTCTCCCAAGGGAGAGATAGTGTGTTGCGGTACCAAGGCCATTTGTGTGTTCCAGATGTTGATGGCTTAAAGGAGGTTATCATGAATGAGGCTCATAATTCTCAGTATTCCATTCATCCGGGATCTACCAAAATGCACCGAGATTTGAGAGAGTTGTGTTGGTGGCATAGAATAAAAAAGTACATATCCAAGTTCGTGTCGGAATGTCCTAATTGTCAACAAGTGAAAATGGAACACCAAAGGCCCGGTGGCTTGACCCAATATATCAAAATTCCTACTTGGAAGTAGGAAGATGTGAACATGGATTTTATGGTTAGGTTACCCCGTACTCGGAGACAATTCAATTCTATATGGACTGTGGTTGATAGGATGACCAAGTCAGCCCACTTCTTACCGGTTAAGACTACCTATAAAGCTTAGGAGAATGCCAAGGTGTATATTTGGGAGTTGGTGAGACAGAATGGTATACCGAGATCTATTATATCGGATCATGGTACTCAATTTACTTCTCATTTTTGGAAGTCTTTTCAAAAGGGACTTGGTACTAAGGTCAAGTTGAGAACCGCATTTCATCCTCAAATCGATGGACAAGCCAAAAGGATGATTCAAACCTTGGAGGACATGTTGCGGGCTTGTGTGTTGGAGTTCAAAGGAAATTGGGATGACCATCTACCGCTTATTGAGTTTTCCTACAACAATAGTTTTCATGCTAGCATTGCTATGGCTCCATATGAAGTTTTGTATGGTAGGAGATGTAGATCTCCGATTGGTTGGTTTGAAATAGGTGAGGCAGCCTTTCTAGGCTCGGATTCGGTTGTTGAGGCCATTGAAAAAGTGAAGTTGATTAGGGAGAGATTGAAGACGGCTCAAAGTCGCCAGAGGTCTTATTCGGATGTTAGGAAGAGGGATCTTGAATTTTATGTTGGTGATTGGGTATATGTGAAAGTGTCCCCCATGAAAGGCATCATGTGTTTTGGGAAAAAGGGAAAGTTGAGCCCTTGGTATGTCGGACCTTATGAGATTGTGGAGCAGATTGGAAAATATGACATATAGGTTGGATTTGCCTTTGGACATGAGCTCCATTCATCCGGTATTCCATATGTCTATGTTGAGAAAGTTGGTTGGTGATCCTAAGGCAATTACACCTTTGAAGGGTGTGATGGTTGAGGAGAATTTGACCTATGAAGAGGTGTCGGTTAAGATCTTGGATAGACAAGTGAAGCGGCTTCGCAACAAGGAGGTAGCTTCGGTCAAGGTGCTTTGGAGGATCCAAGACATAGAGAGTACAACGTGGGAAGCAGAGTTGGACATGATGGAGTGATATCCCTATTTCTTCCTATCTACTCAAGCTGAAGGTACTAGGTTCTATCCTTTTATGGTCTTAATTCTCTAAATTCTTGAGTTTCATGACATTGCATGCATACATGAGCACAAAAATAATTTAAACATTGTTTTGCCATGAATTTTGAATGACTTTTGAAATGATGCATGATCTGTTATGAGTTGTGGTTAAAAATGTCTCTTGTTTGATTGATGTAATTAGGCCATAGTTTTAGCTCATTCGAGGATGAATATTCCTAAGGGGGAGATGATATAACGACCTGAAAATTTTTGAACTTCGTAATGGTTGGTCAAGGTTAGTGTTGAACTTGTCATGGTTGAATCTTAGTAGTCATGGATTATATTTAAGTAGCCGGATTCAAGGATATTATTTTGGTGGAAGGTTGTATGGCCGATTAGGAAGCATGGACATTGAAAAGCCATATCTCTTGGTATGACATGAACTGTGTGGGCTATTATATATCAAATCAAAACTCTTTGAGTTATCTTCACAACACAACTGGTTTCACTCGATTTGGAGTTTGGATGTGGAAGTTATGGCCCTTATAGTGAGACTGCCCATTTTCGTAAGTATACTAAAAAATGATTTGGGATGAAGTCAAAGTGAGGGACCATGGACCGTTTGGTGGTGCACGGTCCGTGGTATGTCCCGTGGGGTATCCCCTAAGCTTCCTTGGAGCTTGGACCAAGTCCCATACCACGTCCCGAACCAAGTGGTACTCCACGGACCAATACACTATCCATGTGAGCTTTCACGGTCTGTGAAGGGTCCCGTGAGGTGATCCAGAGAGTTGGTCAAGGCTCGGGGCTAGACTCTGGACCAAGTGATGCTCCACGGAACAGTACACAGTCCGTATGCAGCTACACGGTCCAAGAAACCCCTCGCGAGTTGATCTAGAAAGTCTCCTGAGATTTCAAGCCGAAGCCGAGATCAAGTGTGGTCTCACGGATAGGCCCACAGTCCTTGAGCCAGTTTACGGCCACTGGGTGTTCTCCGTGAGGTCCTGTGTTCTGTGATCCTATCCATTTTATTAATGGTGAATTCGTAATTTGGTTTAATCATATGCCCCTTTTAGCCTTTCCGAAGTCTCCTAAAGCCCCCAAATCAAACTCTAATCCCCTTTTATTCATTCTAACACTCTTCAAACCTCACCAAAATTTTATCAATCCTCTTGACCTCCATTGATGAAAGCTTGAAGAAATTTGGGGAAGATCATCTTTCTTGCAAAATTCATCCAATTTTCTTGACTAATCTCCTGGTATGTGGGATTGATTCATGGATTTCCTTTCATCCATGAAAACCCAAGAACCCTTCTCTTTAAATTATGAATTTAAGCTTTATTTAATTATGGTTTCTTTAAATTTTGATGTATTCAATTGAATTGAGTTGTGGGTTGTAGAAATTAGGTGATTTAAAGTTGATTTAAGTTTGAAATTTCATGAAGTGCATTGAAACTCTTGAGGGTATAATATGCATGTCCCTTTAATTGTTTAATATGCATGGGTAAATTGCACTATGATTTGAATTGGGATTTTTCTCATGAATTATGTTGAACTATCTATTGAATTATGGTTTAAGGTGTGAATCCTCCATTACTCATGCACTTGATTCCTCATTCATGGCATATGCATTGAAGTATGATTATGATAAAACTCTTGTTAAGGGAATGACCCTCTTGTTATGATATGATATGTTAAGACTTGTGATCACATATTCTCTTGTTATGGCTCTTTGAGCATTTTGGGTGCTTGCACCATTTTGATATGCTATGAAGGCTTGATATGATAAGATATGTAGATGAGCTACTCCTATTGCATTGATATGAAAATGATTTTGGAAATTCTTGTTGGCTTTTGAGCCTATGTATGGATATGGATTTGATAATGACATGGTTTGCTTAATGATGCTTGGTAAAGAATGTAAACCCTCCGTTTTGAAAGGCTTGCATGTATATATGTATTCCCGTGGGATGAGGCTTAGCACCGAGGGATTGGAGTCGGGGTGGACTACCTCCAAGGGTCCATACTCTTTTCCGTCAAACTATGTGCCAACATGGGATTTCTCCCTAGATGGGATGACTTGTTATGTTTTCTCTTGTTGAAGGGTGACTAGGGATCTACCTGGCAAGTAGTCTGAATCCAAGTAGTAGCTCACTCGGGTTTCCTCTATTGTCGGTTGATGTTACATCCCCGCTATGATATGATTCGTAGGTTGCATTTCATGCATCATGGCATGGCATATTGTTATTAAATACTTCTCTTTTAGCTATGTGCACTCCTTTCGTATCACTGGTCCCCTTGCCATCTCGCTTGGTCATATTATTATGGCATGTGCATTGCATATCCACATACTTAGTGCATATTATGTGCTAACCCATACTTTTTGTCTACATGTTCTAACCATGTAGGGACCGGTGACGACCTCTATCTCCCTTTGGACGGTGAGTGACATCCTTGAAGCTATTTGCTTGTGGTGAGCCCTTTTGTTCAAGGGCAATAACTACTTTCTATCTTCCTTGTATCATTTTATTTTCCTACTTTATGACTTGAGGGTGACCCCAGATTATGTTGAGGCCCCGTTCTATCTTATGTAGAGTCTATATTGGACATGTTAAACTCTTACACGTTTTATTATGTTTTGTTGAGATATTATGGTTATTGAGATTTGGTTATGAGAATGATGATCCGATTATGCTTATGATTATGTATTGGATTTGTGAATGTTGGGAATGTGCCTATGTGGAAAGCCCCCTAACCCGGTATGCCCCCATAGCTTGAGTCCTACTTATCCGCCCCTTAGAAATACTTGTTATGTGTTATGCGATCCATGTTTCTCCCATTCCCGGCAACATCCCCATAGCTTGAGTTCAAAGTCACATTATCCCTAGAAATATTTGCTATGTGTTTACTTTTTTGCGCTTCCAAACCGATGATGTGAGTAATGATGCTATGATGTCTTGATCGAGATCTTTTGGGTTCTCCTTCGCCATATCACATCTAGGCCCCACTTCTAGGTTGTGACAGGAGATGACTAGAATTACTAAATGACTATGATGTTGATATTTTATACCATCCCGGCAAAGCTAATATTGTTGTTGATGCGCTTAGCCGAAAGTCCATGGGTGGTCCAAGCCTTGTTAAAGCTGATAAGGTTAAAATGATAAAAGATCTATGTTAGTTAACTAGTTTGTAGGTGCGATTAGTAGATGCGGAGGATGGAAGTGTAATTTTTCAAAATACAAAAGAATCTTCCTTTGTTACTGAAGTAAAAGAGCGACAATGTGAGGATCCTGAACTTATGACACTAAGGGAAAGTATTCCATAACAACAACATCCTTTATTTGAGATAACTGGAAATGGAGTCCTTAGGTACCAGGGTCGCTTATGTGTGTCAAACATTGGAGGGCTCTTGCCAAGATTCTTTCTGAAGCCCTTTATTCCAGATATCAAACCCACCCTAGAGCGACAAAAATATATCGGTACTTCATAGCATCAAAGAAGGGCTTCATATCATTCATAACTTTCACAACATTCTCATGGGTCCATAGCATGCTTATTAACCCTTAAACATTTACAACATTCATAACTTGCATATCTTACAATAAGCCTTTCATCAACATAGGAAGCTTGTCACATAACTTCAGTCAACACATGGTGGGTACATGTATATAAGCTTAAAAGCATGGAATGCAAGGGTATAGGATATGAAGGGAGTAAAACAAAATCATTTAGAAATCACTCAAAATAACCCACCATCATAATAGTAAAATCCTTAGTTTGGGTATCATGAAATACATCCAAAAATCCATAATCTTTCATAGTTTTCATAGCATCATATCATGCATAGCTTTAATAGTCATAAATAAACTCATAGGATAAACCGTTGATAGGTGTTCATGTATAATCAAACCAATACTTGACAAAATCAGACTTACATCATGCTCATAATGAATAATAGGAAGTACCCATAAAGTATCAAGCCTAGAAATCAATAAATTTGTTAAAAAAGAGAGTTGGGCTTCATGGGTGGAAGAACCCATGAATGAAAGATCCACATGCCTTAAATCCTTAGAATTCGATGAAGGAGACTTGAGGGATTCACCTTGTGCTTGAACTTTAATTAAGCCTCTTGAGAATTTGGGAATTGGTTGAGGGATTTAAAAAGAATTTGGGAGAGTTTGGGGAGAGTTTTAGAGTGAATTAGGGTTAAAATGGTTTCATGTTTGAGGAATCTTGTATATAAGGGTATTGGGTTATGACCCAATTTCCCTCACTTGATTTGGAGAAAGTTCGGAAAAATTTGAATAGTGAGGGAACAAAGGCACATCGTGCCTTGGGTTCTGCTCAGTATATTTTTGTGCGAAGTTCAATTTTCCCCTGTTTTGGCTAGGAATGAGTTTCGGCCATTTTTGCACTAATCGAGAACAACTTTGCGACATGGATGGGTCACACACTCTTCTGGTTAAGGCAAAATCAATCGAAAAATTATTTTTCGATACATTTGACCTAAAAATTAAAGGCGACTCTTTTCCTACACAATTTTACCTCCTAAAAAGGAATACAAAGTTGAATTTGTCAAATAAATCATGGATTTTATGATATTTTAAAAATTACACCATAAGGACATTTTCAAGCCGCGTGAAAGGTGTTACAGAAACCCTAGCTCCAATGGAGTCCCTTGCTTGGAGAGAGAAATTTTGAAATTTAAAAGAGATTTTGAGAGTGAATGAGTTAGAATGAAATAGGAATACGTTTTATAGGGGTTAAGTTAGTTAGGAGGATCATAACGATGTAGTTTAGGAATCAAACAAATTAAAATGACCAAAAAATCCTTTATTTAAAATTTGTTGGACCCATCTACAAAATCACTTTTATAGGTCATAGAATGAAGTACGACTCATACTCTTGCTCATGCATTGCATGCCTCCAAAAATTGAGCTACTAAAAATTACACTTGAGAACCACGAAACTTATGTACGATCCGTAGTTCCATTTATGAACTGTAGAACCCTTTCGTAGATCTCTCCTAGACTTAGAAAAAAGTTCCATTCTCAAGGTCCTTTTCATGATCTAATTTATGGGTCGTATAAAGGAGTATGACTCGTACTGTTCCTCATGGAGTAACTTCCAATGACCAAATTTTTTCACCAACTTCAGGACCTTAACCACGAAATATTTTTACGACCCATACTGGGGAAAGGACCCAGGGTTTTTTCCCCAAGGAGTTTTCCATATCCTCTTTACTATATTCTTTAGGCATAAGAAATTTGTCCCCACTTTGATCTACTAGAAACCTTGTTGTTTATAGTATATTAGAGCTTTCCATATCGTTATAGTCTTTGCTTCCATGTTGGTTATAATTCTTATGTTTTGAGCTTTTACATAAATTAGATCTCCATTTTTGTTTCCTATGCAAAAATTATAAGAACTCACACCTGAGTTGTCTTTACTAGCTTCATCTGTGTTGTATTTTATCCAACCAGCTTCTGGGGGTGACCACTTAACCACATGATAGTGTAGAATTGGAGTGTACCTTTGAAGCTTCTCAAAGATTTCATTCCACTAAAAGGGGTATTCCTCCACCATGAAAAATTAGTTCTTATCAACTGATGTATTATCACTTGACATTTGTTATACATTCTATTGAAAGATATCTCCTTTCCATGTCTTCTAGAATTTCTCCTCTTTCATAACTCCCATATTATGAGGGGAAATATGGCCTTCATGACTTGTTGAACCTTTTCATTACCTTCATATTCCCACCATGAATTGTTAGAAATAATTGCAATCCTTCAATGTTTAGACCTGCACAGGAAGTAAATTGCTTTCATAATTTTTGTGCTATGAGGGATGTTAGGAATAAATGTGTCATTGTCTCCATTTTCCCATTGTCATAGCAATAACATTTGGAGAAAATAGGAATTCTCATCCTCCTTAGATTATCATCAGTAGCAATCCTTCTCTAAACACCCTTCATAAGAAAAAATAGATCTTATGAGAAAACTCTTTCAGCCATATGCATTTCACCTAGTCAACTTTCTCCCTTTTGTACCTTAGTATATGATATATTGATTTGATAGTGAACTCTCTAGTAGTATTCCCTATCCACCGTGCTTTTTCATTAATAGCATCAGTGATAGGCCTTATGTTGCGCACAATTTGTCATGTCATTTCCTTAGTTACTTGTTTCTTCAACAGACCTAGTTTTCAAGTATTGTCCTCAATGAATTTCTTTACCTCCACTTTCTCCTCTCTTGTTGCTTCCCTTTTTGTGTAGTATAGTGCATCTTGTTTGGTCCAATTATCAAATCAAAAACTAAAATTTTCAAACTTTAAATGCCACCATATAAATGGTTCCACCTCCTACATATGGCCAGCATTTTTATCTAGAAATGTGATGCCCATGCATCTTTTTACAATATTTATTTCTCATGTAGTCGCTCCATAGAGTAGACACTAAGGTTCTTAAACTCTACCAATGTTTAGCAAATAGGCCCTTATTGACATCATGAAGGTACCTAAAACTCAAACCTCTTTCTTCCTTTAGAAAACACAAATCTTCCCATACAACTCAGTGTTTTCTTTTATCTATACCGGAATTATCCTAGAAAAACTTTACAAATATTTGATGAATTTCTACACTTTTGGGGGGGGGGGGGGGGGGGGGTCACAGCC